>JAASAO010001389.1:0-47786 GCA_017311375.1 Mytilus coruscus | reverse complement strand
TATTAATATTTCGAGTATTTTAATAGCCGCTTTACTTGTAAAACTTGTTTTTGATTATTATGTAATACTAATATTGTATCAGTTATTGTGTTTCTGTTTTGAAGATAATGTAGTTCCTATTGTTAACCTATTGTCATCCTATGAATATGATATAAGGAGGGAAATTTGAAATATGAGATATGTATTTGTATCATAGGTAACCTGTATGATCATTTTATTATCATTATACTTCCAAGCATAAGTTTTGTAGAGTTTATTACATGCTTTTGCAGAAAATATCCGACAATGGGTTTCATCAATTCTTCTGTACAGTCATCCTGATAATAAAGATTATCCAAGATTGATGTTTGTAGCAACACACATAGACCTTGTCTCGCAGGTATTACTATGTTGAAAGTCGTTTATGTAGAATTGACATCCAATTTAATTAATATTGAACATAACCTCAATCACATATATATAAAATACAATATTTATTTATTGCATAACTCAGAAATATTTTTTGGTACCTTTTTATCGTAGAAATCATTAAAAATAAAACATGACCAAAGATCCGAATCCAAAATGTCGTTGAAATCATTAAAAATAAAATATGACCAAATATCTAAATATAAATGAACTTTCATACAACATGAACAATGAATGTTTAATATTATGTATTTAGAGACGTACATAAGCATAACAAGACGTTGTTTGTTTTGATATTATTCTGAATAGTATGATTACATGCAGGCACCGTTTGATAACGGAAAAGTTTTAAAGAGTCGATTGAAGTAAATTTGTATCGCGGATGATTAGTTGAATCCTACTCAGACACTTTGTTTTCACATCCACAAATGTTGAATTATTTTACTAATGGACCCACATTTCATGTTATTTTTCAAAGTTATATAATATTTTTCCTATTTCACTTTTAGGAAGACGTACCGAATAAGCGATCCCAACTGTTGAATACTTTATCAGCCTGCTTTACTGATGAGAATATTAAGAGCCATCTTATGTTACAACATCTGTTCTTTGTTAATGCCTTAAATGAGAACGACCCTGAGATGAAAGAATTAAGAGAATGCATATCAAAGACTATAACTGAAAATCCACAGTGGGGACAGGGGTGCCAAAACAGTTTCTCATCCTTGAGATGATGTTTGCAGCATTAGTAGAGGAGGGGAAACATATAATCAGTCTTGAAGATGCAGAAAAAATGAATACACAAATTGGTGTCGAATCACTCTCCTCGACAGAGTTGAAAGTATTCCTACGTATACAGAATATTTGCGGCAAGATGACATATTTTGATTATCCAAACCTCGAAAACTACATTGTAATTAACCCAACTTGCTTAATTGATGTCTTAAAGTCCATTGTAACAGCTGTTCCATCTATTAAAAGTTTACAGCGAGGACGTCTTACAAATTCTGATTTGACAAAGATCTGGAGTTCAGAAAAATTCTCCCACTTTCTGCAACATGAGGAGTATTTCCGGCAACTTTTGGTTCACTATGACATTCTTTCAGAAATGAAACGTTACGATAAAGAAAGTGGAAAAAAGATGTCGGTGGATTGTTATCTTGTACCTTGTATGATAACGAAACAAAATACGACTACCTATGTCGAAAGACATGTAAAATCTAGCAAATGTGTCGGCTTTGTATTCGATTTTAGGGAATCACATGTTCCAGATGCAATACCAAGCAGACTGATTGCAAGCATTATCAGTATCTGGAATGTCAAGCGTTATAAAGATGACGATTTGCTTTTCTCTAATTTCGTAGCGGTTGTCCTGGATAGAAAACATGATTTAGTTGTGAAGACTGAACACAACACAATAGCAGTATATCTGATACACAAAGACAGAAGAGAGATGATAATCAAAGACCTTGCTTCCTCTGTACGTCAGTGTTTAGAGCAGAATCTGGCTAGAATTTCTGAAGTGTACTCTCTGTCCTTCACAAGTGATATCACCACAAAGAAATATGTTCCATTTGATGTAAAGTTGAAATCCGGATGTCTGTCACCAGATTGCTTATTGATTACAGAAAGTTTAGACGGAATTGACACCGAATGGATATGTGACAACCATGGGTTCAAAACACCTAAGTCTGAATTAGATATTTGGTATACTGACAGGGTAAGTTATTCAATGTGTAAATGAAAGATATCGTTTCTGTCCTTTTGTCAATGGATTATCAAAAACTAAAGAAGATACACTTATAAATAAATTAATTACTATAATAGTTCCTCAAAATCATCATTAAAACAATATCTAACTGCAAATAGTATAGAGAATATTCCACGAAAGCAGGCAAGAAAATGAAAAAAAAAGCAGTGCACAAAACACTACGCAGAAAACTAAAGTTTGAACAAAACGAAACCCACCAAAAACTTGGGATGAACCAAATGGACCTTAACAGAACAACTTTATCCCTTTCAATAATTATAATTCAAAAATAAATTATTGATATAGTTCTAGATCAGTAGAAAGCCAAGTTAAGATCGCGTGTAGTGTATTTCTTTTATGTTTTTAGTGTTCATTTTCCCCCTTTGACTTCTCAGCAATATGGATTATAATTTTCTCATACACGTTTGTGTATGTATCCGCTTTATGCAGTTTAGTGTATATGAACAACTATTAACTACGTCTGTCAATGTTGTAGTGCATTTGTACAAATGCTGTTAATTTCACTTTGGATTTTTGCGTAACTAATACATATCATTAAAAAGAGTAAAACACATCTTTTATTATAACAAAAAAGTATCTCCCTATTTTTCTTGTTTTTTTCTTTCAGACACTCTTACGGTGCACAGATTCTTGTCAAGGTACAGCATTTTTAAGATTACATAGCCCAATAGGCAAGGCGAAATATTGCAATCATATGGTATATGTTTTTGTCTTTGGTTGTACACATTTTCAAAGTTATTCTATAGCACCACAGAACCCTTTCAACTAAACGTTGGCTGACTGTTGTATATTTTAATAAACATTTTATTATTTTAGTCCCACCTAACAAGAAAGCAACCATGACTAAAAAAAGAACATATGATCAGGAAATCCTAGTCATTTTCTAATATCATCGTGATAATTTCGATAGATAAAACCAGCCAAAGCAAAAATGCATGAATGTAAAACTCTACCTTCAATTCGTGATGACACCATCAATAAACCGGCAGTGCAATAAAATATTCATTCAGTCTGTTGTTCAGTCCGTCCAGCAGCATATGTATATACAAACTTTGGAGTTTACATATGTTGAAATCAAAATCAGATTACCCATCCAGGTAAGAAACAAGATCGGAGAGAAATGCATGAAGCCTGAAACAAGAAAAAAGGAGCAGAAACTGGAAGGTCCACATGTTTTGTATCTGCTGCAATGCATTTGTCAACCGCCTTGTAAATCAAAACTCGTATTGAACAATATGACAAGTCAAGATTGATTCAACCAATTTCAATATTTGTTGTGCACAGTGTTTGTTAACTTGAAAAAAGCATGGTTGTTCCATCTCGAGTTTTTATACGACCGCAAAAATGCGGCAGTATAATGGTATTGCGTCGTCGCCGTCCGAAGAAATTTGGTTTCCAGACAAAAACTTGAGTATAAGTAAAATTGAGAATGGAAATGGGGAATGTATGGATCTCTATGAAATTATACCACATGGTTCCATACAACAAAAGAAAGGTTGGGATAAATTTTTGGGGTTATGGACCTATTCGTTTAAGAATTTTGGACCAAAATGGACCAAAAGCAAACATTTTTCTTGTTTCCAGACAATAAATTAAGTATAAGTGTAAGGATATGTATGAAATTGTACCACATAGTTCCATACCCCAAAAGGAAGGTTGTTTTGAATCTAGGGGTTATGATTATATCCGCTTAGAAATAAGGGACCAAAAAGGAGTAAAAAACAAGCAAACTTTTAAACTGTTTGAATGGCTTATTTCTGACCAATGTCAATGGGGTTAAAATAATCTTGAAATATTGGAGTTCTGTGATATGCCTAATCTTACCGTATATTTAGATTTTTTTTTTTTTTTTGGGCCGTGTTTTTAAATGAGTCCAAATTAGAGTGCGAAATCAAAAAAAAAAAAGAAAACGACACATTATAAAATAAATGTTATGCGTCCGAAGCCCTTTACTTAATTTACCTTCACCATGAACACTCAAAGCCGAATATTTGAAAGCCAAGGATGTACAAGAACCGAAACAGTTGAAGATCTATATTATCAAAAAGGACCTAAAAATAAATTTTGATTGATTTCAATATGCTGAATCTAAAAACAATATTCCTCCATATTGATATTTGTTTTCAAAGAGAAATAACTAAAACCAAAATGTCAACTTATCATATCATTTTTCGGAAGAAATCTAACAACAAATTCACAAATCTAATTAAAATAATATTCCAATCACTTTGAATTACAAATCTTTAAACCACAAAAAATATTACTTAATCTAATAAACGGTTTCTTACCAATTACAGCTTAAACTAAATTTTTTTATGGAGCATTTTAAAATGGAGCTAAAAGTGTCCATGTTTAGATAAATAAATTATAAATGCTTTGTGTTCTTGGATATGCTGAATCTAACCATGGATTTAGATTTTGGTTATTGGACCATTATTGGTAAAAGTCAAATTTCATTTTTTTTCAGTTTACATTCATTCTGTGGCAGAAACCTATGCTGTGTCTACTATTTAATCACAATCCGAAGTCAGAGCTATACCACGCTTGAATTTAGTAACTATACTATTCAGGGCTCGACTTCTGCGGTCGTATCTGTAAACAACTTTGAAAAATGTTTTTTATATCTAGAATTTAAAAAAAATATTACTAGGCATGATATGCTTTTTCTAAATTCTTTCCGGTGTCCTATATTGATTGTTATGGAGAACACCTCTAAATTAGTTTTGTTTTGTTAAATAATAATATGACGTGCTTCTTTCGCTTTGTAAAAACAGCGCAGACTCTTAGATGTACATGTTCATATAATGGCTATTACTATTTACCTTCCACATAAATCCACATGTATCGTAACCTATGTGAAACACTATGTCGATTTCGTTGTGTTCAAATTGAAATTCATATAAGAAACTACAGAACCGTTATTCCTATTCTAATGCATAACAAAAAGTATTAATGCACAAGAGCTTAAAAATTAAAATAAAAAAAAAATTCCGTGAAATCCCGGCGCATTAACGTCATGTCAAAACATACGAATGAAAACTGTCAAGCTGAAGGTTATTCCGTTACGTGTACGCCCTAAGTTCGGACAATATCGCATTAAAATGGAGTTTTGAGGTAGTTGTTGTTTCATTTTCTATTCTATTGCATTATTCGCACATTTGTGGATTTCAGCAAGTCAACATGACGGCTCACTTCTTAGTTACGACATGTCAACTGTGGATTTTACAGTAAATAGTAGCCAACGAAAAAAAATGTTTGGGTCAAGAGTTATAAGGATTGAACACATTTTCTAGTGGTTAAAGAAATAATTCATGCAAGACTTAGATTTATTTGAAATTTGTAGCTTTTATAAGGGGTAAAATAGAACAGCCATACACACGGCAATCTTACTTTCGCTTCAGTTTCTCAATACTATATTTGTCCTATTAGAATCGAAATAATTCATGGACGCCATAGATTTTTTGGAAATTTACACGTGGCTAAGGCCGTGATATTCGTTAATTTTATCCCTCGCGTTTCCTAGTGTCGAAATGTAGGAAAAGTGATACATTTTTACTCCATGACCCTGGAGTGCTTTTTTGTATCAGTATTAATTATTTGTTTCAGTGCCTCAAAAAATATATAGGTGAATGGTGATCTTGCTGACATATCATTTTCTTTATTATCGTGGATTTTATCTTCAAATATCATCGATTGACATGAACATCTAATGTTCAGCAATTCAGGTGAAGAATGTGATAAAGATGGATTTGTTCATTAACCAACAGAATGGTTATTTCCATAAAATCTAAAAATAAGAAGATGTGTTATGATTGCCAGTGAGACAACTCTCCACCAGAGACCAATTAACGTAAAAGTCTTCTGAGATTTCAGAAGGTGGGGAATTTAAGTTACTGAATTTTTCAGGTCATAATAACATTCTTTTAAATATTGTTTGAAAATAGAGTAAACAATAATATAGATTTAAATTCGTAACCTCAATGGAACCATAATTCCAGTATAGAAAGTAAGAAGATACAAATGAAATAAACGAAAAAAAATATAAGCTGACAAAAACAAACATCTGTTTAGCAAACACTTCAGCGAAAAAAAAAAAGATTGAGCAAAGTGACGTTTTCCAAATACAGGATAGATTCACAGGGTCATATTTTCTTTCTCAAATAGTTACAAAAGCCGTTTTACTATAACGACAAAAATCAAATAATAGTCGTATTTGTAACAGGTAATATAACATCATTTAGTTCCTGACTTACATTTATATTGTATACGCATGTTTTTTTTTTTTTTTTTTTCGTACAATATAGATATACTCAGTTTATAAACCATTGCAATCTACAGTTTCTTTACCTCTTATGCATGATAAAAACAATGACTATTGCTATTAATGTACATAATACGTTTTGCTTTGAGAAACATATCTGAATTAATGTTCGTTTTTCAATATTTTTACAATAATATTTGCAGAAACATATTTATATTGCCAGTTTGTTTTAAAATATGTATTCAGGTGTACTAGACGCAGTTCTATCAATGTTACTCAACGATTCGCAGCTGCTTCGCATTTGTAACAGTTTGACGAAGGAAGAAGTTCGTAGCTTGGCAGTCAATCTTGGAATAACTTACCCTGAATTTGATGCCATTGATACTGATTCAACTTCCATGCTGAAGTTTTATAGCCTTCGTTTGTGTCGAGAGAAGAACAAATCATGTAAAGATTTTGTCAAGGCTATGGAGACTGCTGAAATCAACAGGCATACAATGTGTCAGGTACTTCATTTAATTGATTGATCAAAGTATTGATGTTTCTGATTTCATTTGAAAAGATGTTTTATAAGAGAAGCTAAAATTTGTTGAATTGATGTAGTACATTTAACTTTGTGAATTTATTATTCCGACATGAGCATTATCCGTCAATATCATTAGTGGTTTAGATTACAGGTTAAATCAATTTCTCATCAAGAAACCACAAACCTTTGTAGGGTTTACTGTACTATTTGAAATGTATTATTAAGTTAAAAACTAATTAAATCAGTATAAATGCTACGGACATTTTATACATTTAGGCAATTTTAGAATGCCGGTATTTCTAGGGATTTATAAGTGTAGACCATTGAAAGACCCTGTATTGAGGATGTAGTCAGGTAAAATTTAAAAAAATCTGGAATTCAAAATTGGTACTGTAAATCAGAAGAGCATTGATCAAGGAACAACATAAGCTAAAATTATTGATAGGTTATCCTTTTCGAGATATTTAATTATTTATAAACGGCGGGAAAAGGCTGACTCGGACTTTTACCTTATATTTAGCATTGGCATTATTTGGGTCTCAAATCGTACAAAGAAAAATCTAGAATCTGCTTAAACATGTTAAATTTTGGTAAATGACCTTTTATTAGCTATTGAAGTCTTATATGAACAGAAAAGTGGGTGATATGGGGCAAAAATGTTAACCCTGTATCGTAGGTAAAAATTAATTCCAAAGAGTCCAAACATCTGACAAATATTCCTAAACCTGACATTACTACATCCTTAAATGATTGAAATACCTTGTCATTATGTAAAATAACTGAAATTTGTAAACACAGTTCAACAAAATGGCCTTTTCGTTTGAAATAATTTGTAGATAATAATATCACTGATATACATGACCAAACACTATATCTTGCAAAGAAAACAAATACATTGCTCAGTAAAACTAACATTATTTCTCGAATTCTCGCATGGAAAGTTGTAATAGGGTTGATATTTTTAATGTCTTTCAATTGTACTTCACAGTTAAACTATTTACAATGCGTACTTACTCTGTATTTCAGAGAATTATGTTAGGATCTCCTGTACATAATGTTCGAAAGAAAAATTACTCTTACAAAAGAACAAAACTTTACGAATAAATATCGATTGCTGTGAGAGAATTAGGGAATCTTAAGTATCTGTAGAATGCTTTAAGTGTGGTATATTCAATACTTGCAGTGCGGTTTGTTTATGACTTTCGGTTTGATATGTTTATTACTTACAATGTTGACTGTTAAATACTTTTAGTGTGGTCAATTGAATAGTTTAAGTGTGGTCTATTTTTTACTTTCAGTGGGACGTTAGGCAACCAACAATCAATCAATCAATACTTCCAGTGTAGTATGTTGAATACTTTAAATGGTCTGTCCAATACTTTCAGTGTGGTCTGCTCAATACTTTAAGTTTAGTAATTTCAAGACTTTCAGTGTTGTCTGATCAATTCTTTAACTTTGGTTTGTTCAACACTTTCAGTGTGGTCTGTTTAATATTTTACATATGGTCTCTTCAGTACTTTGAATGTAGTCTGTTTAATACTTTATATGTGGTCTCTTCAGTACTTTGAATGTAGTCTGTTTAATACTTTACATGTGGTCTCTTTAGTACTTTGAATGTAGTCTGTTTAATACTTTACATGTGGTCTCTTCAGTACTTTGAATGTAGTCTGTTTAATACTTTACATGTGGTCTCTTCAGTACTTTGAATGTAGTCTGTTCAATACTTTCGTTTCAGTGGGGTATGTTCAATACTTTAAATGTGGTCTGTTGTATACTTTCAATGTATCTGCTCTATACTTTAGACGTAGTCTTGTCTACACTATCAGTCTTGCCTGTTCAAAACTTTAAGTGTGGATTGTACAATAATTCCATTGTGGTCTGTTCAATACTTGTACTGTGGTTTGTTCAATAATTTTAGTGTGGTCTGTTCAATACTTGTAGTGTGGTCTGTGCAATAATTTCAGTGTGGTCTGTTCAATACTTGTAGTTTGGTCTGTTCAATAATTTCAGTGTGGCCTGTTCAATACTTGTAGTGTGGTCTGATCAGTAATTTAAATGTGGTCTGTTCAATACTTTGAATGTGGTTTGTTCAATACTTTCGGTGTGGTCTGTTCAAAAGTTTATGTGTGGTGTATTTAATTTCTTTCGATTGCTTGGTTTTGTGATCATTTCGCTCTATGTAATAGTTGCAGTCATTTTGTAAAAGGCTTTTTAATTTTTACAGGCATTATTCCAATATTTATTGATTTTATAAAATTAAGTACAAACATTTTTGATTCAAATTATATATCATTCCTTTGTACATGTATGTGTATTACTACTTTGATTATGTCGATTGACATTTAAGAACCTCCATTGGGCAACGCTTGGTCAATTGTTAAAGTATTCACGTTTAGTTTTTCTGAACTAAAGACAACAAAACTACTAGAAGAGGGATGATTGTAACACATGTTAGAATACTAGTATATGATTTGTCGTCTTACTCTTAAAAAATATAAGAAGAAGAGTAAACTTGATACAATAGTCGTAAGCAACGGGATTGGTACCATATGGTTGTATATCAATAAAACATAAGAGGTGTATTTGTTTGCTTGAAACAAAACCAACCTTGTATACCTTTTTGTGTAGCGATTTTGTAACCTAACACATTTTAGGTAGCATTTAGGTATAAACTCTGATCTGAAAAGTAAATACAATTTAAATTGACGTGTTCATTGTAGATTCTACGACAGGCAGAAGTGCTGATTGGTATGTTACATAAATATTTAGAAATATAATTATATCCCAAGTAACGTATTACTGTTTAGTGTACTTTATTACATGATCTTTTCACTGGGCGTCTCCTATTCAACCTTTCTGTAAGTGTTTAACGTTTAAAACAGAAGCATGTACCATTTCTCAAAGTTAATCTTATTTAATATTTTTTATTATTGTAGTAACATTAACATTTACAGTTTTGCTGAAAAACATATACATTTAAATAATCTGCAATGAAACTCAAGGCCAAAATGATTGAAAATCCATAAATTAGCACAAACGGTGAAAAATCGATAAAAGCAAAAAGGACCAAGAGTAGAGCCAAACCCTAACTAGGATTCAAGGCTATCCATGAAGAAAATGCAGACTTCATTTAAAAGAATTTCCAGCATTTTATGATAGCAAATACAATTTGAGCATTTTAACTAAAAACTTGTTTTTAGACGTTATAATATAAAGAAGCTGTATCAGAACACTATACTATTAACTGACCGTAGGCCCAAATGACGTAGAATTTAACAAATAAAGTCGAACGTAGGGCCTTCAACTATGAGCTAAACCTATTCTGCATGGTAAGCTATAAAAGGCCCCGAAATGACAAATGTATAACACTTCAATCGAGAAAACTAACGGCCTGAGTTATGTACAAACCAATAGACGAAAATTGTATATGATATACAGCAACAAAGGACAATCACTGAATTAAAAGTTCCTGACTGGACAGGCACATACAGAGTGGAGGGGTTAACTGGCGCAAAACCATCCCCCTAACCTTGGACAGTGGTGTTACAGTACAACATAAGAACAAACAATAAAAAATAGTTGAAAAGGCTTCAATCATCAAATGTATAAGAAAACTTGACGTAATCGTTCGCATCTAATTAGTAACTGAAAAAACCGTGTAACGCACAAACATACTTTAAGAATTATCAAGCAGTAATTCTGATTGTGATAGTGATCTTAAATTCAAAAAAAAAAACCAAAATATGGAAGTAACAATTTTAGTTTAAATTATTCAAAATAGGGTAGGTATAAATTATATTTTATACACATACAATGTAGATGGAAATTAATTTTGCTATCTTTAATTTAATATACTGCATGAGTATAATTTTCAACTTAACACATTTTCAAAACATATTAACCTTATATACAACAGGTAGACCCAATCAGTTTAAAGTCTCAAAGATTGTGACAATGCACTGTTTAGTCCTAAATTTGATCCCCTGAAGATCAATATCATTTTATATAAATTATTATTTAAATTAACATAAAAACAATATGGTTCATACTTGAAGTCTAGAGGAGAAAAACAGAAGCATTGTTTGTTTATTTCAAATCTTTAAGGATGTTGGTAAATATGTCCATACATTATTGTAGACTTACCGGACAAAATTCAGATTCTGCCTCCAAGTGATGAAATGCTTGACAAATTGTGTCTGCGCATTGGAAAGGAGTGGATGGTTCTGGGCTTAGAACTTGGCATTGAAATCGAACGTTTGGAACAGATAAATTATGGAACCAAAAATTACTCAGGGAGGTCAGTAGGCATATGTTGTATTACTGGAGAAACAGAGATGACGACGCAACAATTCGGGAACTACTCTATGCTTTAGCAAGATCTGGACGAAATCCACACCTGATAAGAGAAATCTTAGAAAATTGTGACAGTTACCCCAACATAACCCCCGTTGATTGATGTTTCATGAATCAAATAAATCAAATGTATTAGTTTCCTTGTGTGAAGTATAAGATGTATGATTTCAGAATAGACTAAATGAAGATCTTGTTCCGATGATATTTTGCTGAAATTGTAGAGCACATTTTTATAATCAAGTATATAAATCAAGTATATTCTAACACAATAGTGTATGGTATTGACATTATTCATTTGATGACTAGAGCACGTTTGTAAAATCAAGTATATAAATCAAGTATATTTTAACACAAAAGTGTATGGTATTGACATTATTCATTTAATAACTAGAGCATGTTTGTATAATCAAGTATATACATCTAGTATATTTTAACACAATAGTGTATGGTATTGACATGATTCATTTGTAGACTGTATAATTTTATAATTTGGAATTTGCATATAGCAGGTATAAGACTAAACAATTCCTTGTATGCAATAGGTGTTGTATCACAATTACCTCTAGCTGTATGAAGATACAAACTTTTGATTGAAATAAAAACACGTTGTTATTTGGTTATACATGTGCTGATAGCAGAACGATTGTTATCAACATTTTAATTGGTTTCGACAAAAAAAATACATTAATGATTAACATTCAAAATCACTTACATTGACACTTGATGACCAGAACATGTGTTTGCTATGATAACTATTCTAAATGATTTTGAAAGATTCGAAAACAATTGATTTTGTAAAAGTGTTCACGAACTTGTTTTTGCTGTTGGAATGTTAGGACACAATTTCTTAGGTTGTTTTATAAGAACTAACTACATGAATTTAAATGAAGAATAATCGGTATATAACCTGGCTTTGAATTGTCCATCCAAAATGTGAAAAAGGTTTGCTGATAAGATATATATGTATATATATTCTAGATAACTTTTTATACAAAAAAAAATTAAAAAAAAAAACACAAGGTGGAACTTACTCAATATCAATAGCTGTGTTAAATTTGCAAGACTATTTTAAGATTTATTGACCCTTTGAATCTAAATGCATTGCTTATGTTACTCTTTTCTTAATATCTCTATTGAGTTGGTAAATTACATTAACATAAATTTAATATATTCGTTTTACTCCTTCACTTTGCAATTCAAAGATCCTTCACCTTGTCAATCCTGTTCGTTAGTACTGTACTATATTACCCATCTAAACTAGCACAATTAGTTTTTTTAATTTTTATTGTACATATTTCCATTCGCTTCAAATATCATCTGGTCTTTTCCCTTTTTCCTGAAGCTGCCTCGCATATACAAATTTTAATGTTCGTTTGTTTAACAGTTTGTAGAAAGGAGGCATAAGATACAAAACCAAAGCTCTAAAGTCGAAGAGACACGGACATAACTGACAAAACCATGAACGAAAAAACAACGTCAGACAGACAAACAGCAGTATGCAACACACAAAAATAAATACTGAGATGATTTTTCGTGGTTTCCAGGTTAAGAATGTTATAATCCCTTAGTTTAATTTTGAGTTAATTACAGATATGCAGTTTATATTTATCAACTATAAAGTTAAAAAAAATATATCCTCTACAAATCATTTTTCTTTGATAATAAATATTTGTTTTTATTCGTTGTCCCTCCTATTTATGTCCCAACCGTACTATGTGAAGCTTTAAAGTTGAAAAGAAAAGGATCAAGATCAGCAACTGGTATTGTTTTTATTTCTCTAGTTTCATTTATCATTCCGAGAAACCTGGTCACTAACGGAATATCATTAAATGATTGTTTTTTTTTTTTTTTTTCTGGTGTTTATCAACTAACATGATTAAGTTGTGTTCACCAGTTTCATCTCAATGTAACAAAATATTGGTCATACTGTTTATATTCATTATGTTCAATGTTTTCATGGATGTGCCAGGAACAGCTGCGAAACACACGTTTTTCCAACATTGTCCAATATCGGTGGTGTTTGTATCAAAGGCGTTTTCAGAACAGATTTTAGTTTTTCCTTGATCATCCAACATATCTATGTGGATAAGAAAATTTTCTTGGTCTTCATCAGTATTGGCATAAGCATCTTGGTCACTTTTCAACAAATTCAACAGAGCCTACTTGAGATTAAAATTACCGACTTCGTCCGACATTTTCTGGATAATTTAAGAAGACGAATTTTGAAGGGAGGCTTTATAGCATTGGAATATGTTGGCTTTTTCAAGAATTAACTAAAACAAATAAAAAAATCTCAAAACAAATAAATAGTTGGTTAAAAAAAAAAACCTTCCCAATAATTTCTTAATTTGTAAAAATAGCGTATGCAGTGTTGATTGGCAAACAATTGTTAACATAATTTCCATGGACGTGACGTGACGTTAGTTCTGGCAAGAAGACTTGGTTAGCAAATCAATTGAGGTCATTGATGTATAAAACCTATGATTACACGTGTAGCTTTATCTGTTAAATAAAAGCTTATGATTATAAGTATAGGTTTATCTGTTTAGTAAAATGCTTATTGCATTATAAAGGACACATGACTGTTAACGCATACCTGTATCTTCAGAGACTGACTAGACAATATACATAAGTTCAGGTTGCATATGTTTCAGAATCACGATCTTTTTCCACCTTCAAATGAAACCAAGATTCCATCGATCATTCAATTTGGTAAGCGTATTCAAAAAACAATAAAAGACATCTTTTTGGTATCCATACTAAATCTAAGTATACTAAGTAAGTAAGTAAGATTAGTATGCATTACAGTGGCATGCGTAAGTTTGTACAAATTATAAAGATATAATATACGAAAATATAAACACACATTGGCAAAATCGACCTATAAGTCACTGTAATAATATCATACATGTTCAAATTTTTACGTGTTTTGCATATATCATTGTTTACCAAGTTTTTAATGAATATATCATTTAAACTGTTAATAAAAGTTCACTGTTTAAGAAATCAATTTTTAGATACAATCTCGCCTTTTTGAATATTCCTATTAATGTAGTATCAGATTTGGTCGCTTAATCAACGCAAAATCTACACAGTCTTTCTGCTGGTGGTTTATAAATATACCGTTCAGTTTCTATCATCAAAGGCAATATTCCACATCTTAATAATGCTTTTCTATCATCAAAGGCAATATTCCACATCTTAATAATGCTACACACTTTGTTCTTGTTCAAAAACAGTGTTGGAAGTTATATTAGTACGTAGTTTCAATACATGCTGGTGTCGGATCAATCCATATGTTTGAATGGAGACACAGGATTCTCAACTCGACAGTTTTAAAACATGCACCTGAAATTCAAAATAAAGTTCTGAATTAAGTTTGTAGCAGATTTCTTTTAATTCACTACACGAGTTATCGGTTATAGTCAATAACAAACGCCACCTTTGCAATTAAAGTGTTATCAATCATTAGAACGCTGTTCCAATACCGCACCATCTTACCAATCTTCTTAATGGGCAAGGGATCCATCCAACGTCCGTAAAGAGTTAAGTTATAGGTGCACAACAGGGAAAACAAAGAAAGTAACGAATTATACGATTTTGGACATAGTCTATAGCAGGTAATTTTCTGTATTTTCAAATACTTGATGCAGATTGGAAGATTGGAACATCAAACGAGTAATATTGTTGTTCTGAATTTTTGGATACATCTGCCCCAGTCACCTTCATCCACCTTTAACCAACGTTTCTGCATAGGTCGTAAAATTTTTATTAAGACTAAATATGAACAAGCGATATTGATAACAAAATGAAAACAGCACTTCATTCAAGTTCATGCGTTCGAATAGCTTGTCTGGATTTACATCTCAGGAACGCTCAAAGCCGAAAATTTGAAACCCAATGATGTATAAGAACCGAAACAGTTAAAGGGCTATATGACCAAAAAGGACTTTGAAATAAGAACCAATCCACTAAGGTCAACTTTGCCTGAGGTAGTTGAATATTCCATTAATTTGTTTCTTTTATCAGTACTTTCAAACTAGTGTGTTTAATTCTTGTCTTCCTTAAGTTTATACATTTCGATTTACCAGTGTTGATTAAATCCTGACGGTCAACACCATTGGTGAAGCGCTTCCAACATGCGCTGAACATGTCTTTAACAGACTTTGCAACTAATTTTATTTTGTCCGCACAGAATAATAATAATAACAGAAAAGAAAAGTTAAGGGGTATCCAACCATTACACAAAAAGAGGCGTAGGATACCAAAGGGACATTCAAACTTATAAGTCGAAAATAAACTGACAACGCCCTGGCTCAAAAAGAAAAAGACAAACAGACAAACAACAGTACACTTACTACAACATAGAAAACCAAAGACTGAGCAACACGAATCCCAACAAAACCTGGGGATGACTCAGGTGCTCTTGAAGGGTAAGCAAATCCTGCTCCACGTGTGACACACGTCGTGATGTTCATGTTAGTACAAACCTGGTGATAAGTCTAATTTGGTAGGTCACAAAATCAGTATATGCACAGCTAAAAAAAAACCCCACATAAAGTAAAAAAACAGCGCTTTTATTGATAACCTCTTTAAAAGAAAGTCTATTCCAAGATTCCGTGTTTTCTTTTTCTTTAAAAATATCGTTTATATATATACGTATGGAGAAAGGCGCCGTCAACGAGTTATCATCCTGTTTCACTCCAATTGTGTAGCAAAACCATTATGTAAGTTTCCCATTTAAACGAACACTTGTAGATACTTTTCACGGATTGTATAGTTTTCAATCAATTTTATTTAATAGAAGCTTGAAAAACCTTCATATCCCTGTCCATAAATTAAAAACATTTCCTCAGATCGACGAATGCAACAAAGATGGATTGATTGTTTCGTATAATAGTATTCAAAGTAATTATATGATCTTTTTTAACATGATTGTGCATAAAACATTTCAAAGACATGTTAAAACTGGTTTTGAAGTGTTTATGATGGTTTTAGCATGTCTTTGAAATGTTTTATGCACAATCAATTGTTAAAACAGGGACCAGTGATCAGTGTCACAAAAAAAAAAACTTCCGACTAAAGTTGATCGTAAGTCATGAACAATTCATTATACTTACGATCAACTTTAGTCGTAAGATTTTTTGTGAAACTGATTACAGTAAACTCAACTGATTATTGACATTATGAAAAAGTTGTGTAATTTCAAAACTTATCACGGCTTCTGCTTGAATTCTCTGAAGGCAACATGCGAACACAATAAATTCAAAATCAGTAGTGTAGCTTGTGAGTTTGATTTCGAGAATTCCATCAAATGATTAATCAACAAAGGAAGAGGTGAAAGTTGAAATAATTTTTTTTTGACAAAATTTCCTCCTCAACCAGAACCTTTTAAAGGGTTACTATATATTTCACTTCTATTAAAGCCAAATAACTTATTCCCAGATACAATGATGCTATATTTGCCAGCTAAATGTGTTTCACACTTGTAATTGGATAAATTGTTAGTTTTATGAAGTTCTCATTTTATTCCTGTTGATGCTTTTGGTTAGAAGATTGACAAATCAGAAAACAACACTGTTATCAAGTTCCTCATGTTTTTCGTTCGAGCGGTATAATATAAGAGTTTATTTGATATAACAATGCATCCGCCACTACACTGTAACCGTGACTACTGTTCGTGGTGTCCTTACATTTGACGTATTGGGGTGTACAATCTTTTGAGGAATCCCAACCAGCACTACCTCCATTTCCTTTTGTGGCATTATAGATCTATGCTAATATTTATCAGTATTTCACAATGTTTTAATCACAACTATACAAGTGAGATAACGATAATTTCTCATTTATAATTAGGAACGAGCATTAGCGATTCTAATAAGCACGAATAATGTGAAGTGAACAAGACCCGAATCAGTATTTGATTATTTTTTAAAGTATGTTTGGAACACGTTATTTCATTTGCATCTCTAAGCAAAATATTAAAAACATTCATTTTGGAGGATCAGAATAATTTATGAACGAACACATATGCTGTTATACTTTTAAACATGTATTTTAAAAGTGAAAGAAAATGGTTATAAATGTACAGTTAGTCAAACTTGAGACATCGTCTAATTGCATAAGATATAATGTTGAAAGTAAGAAAACTAACTGATTATCTCTTATTGAATAGATAATCAGTTGTATTTTGAAAACCTTTCGGATTTTTACGTCCTCAATGCACTTCAACTTTGTATTTTATTTGACCTTTTACGTTTTATTGATTAGAGCGTCACTGACAAGTATTTTCGTAGACGAAACGCGCGTCTGGTGTACAAAATTATAGCTTTGTATTTTTGATGAGTATTTTAGCCATTAATAGTTTCAATCGTTCTCAAACAAATTCCTGCAAATAACGCTAAATGTTTGAGTTGGGAATCAAAACAAAAAATAATTGGCTAAAGTATTCTACCGTAAATCAGAAGATGAATGTTATTAATAACTATTATATTTTTTTTTTGGATAATTACACTTCTAAAAAAGCTAATAAATACGTACAAGCATATAGTAGTACATGTTAAGTTGTGCATGCACAGTGACCAATAAAGTAAAACTTTTTTCAAGAAGTAACTTATCTCAAAACTGCCTATGTTTATCTCTTATTGAAACCATAACAATAAATATTACTTGCCAATTGAATTAAGGAATAAAGTTGACCAGCTCACAATATCTAATAAAGAATTCATGGTTCACCTAACAAATAATTAAAACTTAACACTCAATGTACGAAGTAGAAACTAAAAATAAAAAGAATGATTCCGCTTCAAAATCGCACTGAAGACTCCAAATGAAAATCATTTTTGATTGTATTACTAATTGATCAAACGGCTAATGATATTTTACAGAATGAAGGTACTACTGCATAGTCGTCTTAACAATAATGAAACGCATTTCATAACTTTTCAGTGTATCGTTTACCTCAGTACAGTATAAGTAACTCTCATGTTGATAGGTACTATACCTTCATAACTTCTTATTAGGTCAGATATTATACATCAGGTTACATTCAATTATGTATGGTCTTTTCATTACTACACCATACACTGAACGTGTTCGTATTATCTATCTTTACAACATTTGAAAATGTTGCAATTAGTCAAATTCGGAATATTTTTGTGTGGTTTGTCACTTTCGTCTGCACGTGAGTAAAAAAATTACAAAACCCTTCAATAGTTATATACAGTTTAAATTTTTAACTTTTTGTTTTTTCATGCCAAGGCATAGAAGAAAACAAGGAACAATGACCTTGTAGATTTATACAATTGAAATGAAGTCTAGTTTAAGAAAGAAAGGCGACGCTGTTGTTTAATAAGGATACGATTCGCACTCTTGGAAAAAGGGTACACATACATGTATTCGCATTCACGGTACTACAATCTGTCGATACCTATATTTTGGCATTGCACAAGGTTGTGTTTTTTTCTGGCTGTTAATGATGTCTTTACATTGAATCCATTGGATGTTGCATGTGTACTGATTTATATTTTAGTCTTCGATACATAATTTGTTTATTAGTTGTTTTTGGCTATGAACTATCTGTCATTGACTGCGAGTTCTCTTAGATCTGAACATTGTATCTTTGTTGTTTTTAGTGATGTATTATAAATAAACTGCCATGTCCGGTCTGTGTTTTTGTTTTTCTGTTTGTGTCGATCTGATGAGTTAAGCCCTTTTTATCTATTTGTTATAGTTTGTTTTTATGTTGTACTGTTACACCACAATCCCAGGTGAGGGTGAGGGTTGGTGCCTTCAAACATGTTTAGCCCCGCCACATGGCAATGTGCTTGTCTCAAGTAAGGAGTCTGCAGTTCAGTGTTTGTCACTGGTTCATGTCTGTCATATTTGTTTTTCGTAGACTGTTTTGTTATAAATTAGGCCGTTAGTTTTTCTCAATTGAATTGTTTTATTATTTTCATGACGGGGTCTTTTATAGTCGACTATACGGTATGGGTTTTTCTCATTGTTGAAGGCAATACGGTTGCCTACAATCACTAACATCCACTTCATTGAACTTTGGTGTATTGTTATCTCATTGGCAGTCATACCACATCTTATTTTTATATAAATTAAGAATAAATATTTTACCTTTGTTATCTTCTTGTATATCTAATATAAATATAAATTATTCTGCCCTCGGTGTACTGTACAGATGTATAAAACCATTTTAACTAAACTACTGTTTTCTGACAGAAAGACCTAAACTGCGAACACATCAAAAAGTCAGTGTTGAATGAATAAATACACGCCATGTTTGCCGGGAGATTCACACTCATTATTGGTGCAGATTCTTTGCAGCAAGTGGGGGTTCAGCAGGTAGCATATCGAAGGTTTATGCAAAAATGCAGAAAATACAAAAAAAAAACAAACAGAAAAACGATCAAAACCATGGATTAACAAAACCAATACTATTGCCAAAAAATTCTATGGTCTTACTTTATAAATCCTTTACATAACCAAAAAGGAAAATGTCAGAAGACAAACACTACTCTTCAAATAACTTCTCGGGAAACTATATAATAGCAACACGAGCTCCATTAAAAACCAGAAGTAGCTTAATGACCTCTTGCATTTTGCCCCATTTCCTATTACCCTTATTTTCCTGGAGTCCAAGATATTCAACATTAACTCCAGTCCATATCTTTTAAATTTTAGTTATTTGATGTATTTTTTAAATTGTTTTTGATATGGAAAACTTCCTGAAAACCATAAAATATTGCAACTGTACGTTAGAAGAAAAAACAACAATCAAGAATTCAATTATATTTCTCCTAATAAATTTACCTTCAAATGTATGTCCCGTCTTATTTAGTTCTATTAGACGATGTATGTAGACATGAGTGGATGCACTTCCGGGATAGATGTTACATGTTTGCTACAGAGAAAGAAACTTGTACAAATGCTGAGGTAAGCACAAAATATGCATTGTAGATTGCCAACATACGTGGTACATTGTAGATGTTTAAAAACTGAACAATTTTTCAAATCCTTTGAAGGTTTGTTACAACACCACACGGCAAATATTTTAGGCAGTGTGAAAACATATATTGTAATAAAAATATTAGGACGTTGATATCCGTTTATTATATAAAGAAGGTTGGTCTGCTGAGTGTGGTAATATGCTTGGTCGACTTCTGGATCCATACTCTCAACAGAAGAACTACTCTGTGGGCATGTGAGAGCTGGTTCTGGATATTACATGTTGGCAATGCTTATACTGGTGTACTATAAAGCACTAGTTCAACTATCCAGTTTAAAGATTTTAAACTGCCACAGCTTAGCAAACAATAAATAATATAAAAAATTTACCTTTAAAAATAAATAAGAAAAAGGAGATGAAGTTGTTTTATAGAATTTATTGTGCATCACATGATAAACAAGTACAGACAATATACTTCCGCTTAATTCAGGGCTATGCAATCTCCTTTATGTCGTTTACGTTGATCATTATAATCCAATGATACACTTTATATCGTACATTTTTGAAGTCTGTATTTGTTTTATGTTTTCTGTATACTGTATATATAAAGTTGTTGTAGTTTTGTCTTTGACTTTAAACTTGGTTGTAATATTCTTTACTATCTCCTAGCTGTTTTTGTTGTTGCTGTTATTACTTTGTAACAGTTACCTTGTCATCAGTTGTTATTTTTTCAGTTTCGTTGCCGTATTTTTGGAGGACATTTAGCGGAAATTGGGGCTGCTGATACAAACAAATTCTTGAACGATACAGCACAAATGAGGAATTCAAATGGTATATTAATTTGTATTTGTACTTTCAAAGACTTGACATAATCGTATTTTAGGAATTAATATTTGGATTTAGCTTGGTAACATTAAGTTATTTTTCGATGTCATTCAAGCGACCTTAGTTTTTTTGGAAGACGTATTACTTTATAGGTATTTACGTTTTGTATAAGAAATACTTCATAACAATTTTCTTTTTTTTTCTTTCTTTTTGCTTAAAGCACCCCCAGTTTTTGGTGGGGTTCGTGTTGCTTAGTCTTTAGTTTTCTATGTTGTGTCTTCTGTACTATTATTTGTCTGTTTGTCTTTTTATTTTTAGCCATGGCGTTGTCAGTTTATTTTCAATCTATGAGTTTGACTGTCCCTCTGGTATCTTTCGTCCCTCTTGAATGAGTTGTATTCAGCATGTTCAGCAGACTCTTACATTGTATGTGCGTTCCTCTGTATGTTGGAGAATGGACGATGTGCTCTTATAAGAATAACTTTTACAATAATTCTTTGGTGGATCTGCAGATAGCCTGATTCTACGATAAATGTTTGTCCTATAGAACTTGTTTCAAAATTGTCCTGCAGCAGTTAAATTCGAGGCCTCCACCCGGTCGACCAATTCCGCAGAACCTACATATTGTATTGATTGTTTTTTTTTTTTTTTTTTTTTGTCCTCTTGAATACTGTGAAAGTACTTTTATTCGTGGGGAACCAATTTTCGTGGTTTTCGTGGATGACTTTATCCACGAATTTAAGTGTCCAACGAAATATAACAACTGTTGTCCAAATAAAGACATGAAAAGATTCCCATGTAGGTTTGGCTACCGATATGATCTAGAGAATACATTGAATATTATAATAGTAGTCTCAGGGCAAAGGCTCCATGAACTACAACTGCAGGCAGTATTATAGGCATTTAATCTTTAAAAACCTAAACTGTACAACTTCTGATCGTTTAATTCTCATAAAAAATATTTTTGATCCATGAAAGTCAGATTTCCGGTGATGATATACTATGATAAAGTGTTCATTTTATATCCTCATAATTCTTGTACGGCAGGCATGTACAGTAAATAACAATTTCATGCTAGGCTTGCTTTTGATAAGAATTAATTTTACAATTCAATGTACATTTATAGCATTTGTTTATGTAACTGATTTCTTTAAGTGACATCTTTATGACCTAATTAACCCCTTTGATGGTCTTTAATCTGTTGATCACTCGATATCAGGTTAATTAGTGTCATCACTACACGGGTGCAACAATTTAAATGTTTACTTTGCAATTTCCTTCAATCAAGACAATTTGTTAGCTTCAATTCTACACTGTATTTTTTTTTTTTTTTTTTTTTTTTTATTAAACTAAAATCCACGAAATAAAAACCCACGAACATGTAACTTTTGCTCTAACTACGAAAATTGATACCCACGAATTAAAGTACTTTCACAGTATGCATCAAATATTTACCACTAGAATTAAAAAACGTAACCAACCAATACATCAGCCTATCAAATATATAGAGTAAAGATCTGGTAGAAATAGCTTATTAAAAAAAACCTAGTTTACAAACTCAAGTTGTCTCCGTTAATTACACTTCATTGTCTCGACGTCTTAGTACTATTTACTGAGGTTTCAATATCAAAATTAATCGTCCTTTTTAAAAGCAGATTCAATAAGACTTTGAAATAGTCAAGAAAAACAATAGCCCAAATAATTCAATGATATTGTGACCAAATGATTACGCAAAAAGTAAAACGAGACTAATGTTTTCTCAGAATAAAAATAAAAATAAAAAAAGCGTACATGTTTAGTGTGCTACTTATTCATGCTATTTCCTAAATTAACATAGTTTTGCGTACTGTGTACAACTTCCAAATGTATAGTAAGAACTGCTTTCTGATGCACTTTAAACAATATTTAACCTTAAATCAAATGTTTATTTTAGATATTTTTCTTTCAGTTGATGCTATAACCAATAATGATGATAATACCACCCAGACCCTGCATTTTCAGATCCTCCAAACACACGTCGCTGCAGTTGATAAATATAGATGTGGTATTTTCTCGTGCTATCTTTTTAACTGCCTAATGTGCTTTTAATAATATCTATATTTTCAGATCACAATCATCATTATTTCACTGGACTTACTGACGAAGCCGCATTGGATGAATGGGAATGGGTTGAAAGCGCTACAAAACCTAAATTTACAGATTGGGATAATAACCAGCCAGATCACAAAGGAAACGATGAACACTGCGTTTTATTTTATGCGCGTGATCATTATCGATGGCATGACGCAGATTGTGACGACCATACTTATTCTATATGTGAGAAGGAAGAAGTAAATTCAGGCGGAAGTATCATTGGTTGAAAATAAAATTATTTAATATATGCATTGATTTTTGTTTGTTTAGCAATGCAGTCAAATAGACTGTTGTTTACAAGATTCTTTTGTTGATATGTTAAAATTCTAAAGTTTCTGTATCACGTGTAGAAAATATAAAAATATCCTATTTCTTGTAAAAGACTAATAAAGGCCAAAATAGCTCGAATATAACTTTCAGTCATGAAAAGGATGCTATACCTTACTCCACAAAATTTATTTTTGATTTTTCGAAAACATACACTTTAAAATGAAGTCTTGAAAAACATTAAAAAAATAGTTTCCAAAGAGCATAAAGAGAGTGCCTGTAAGAAAAGACAGATTGACTAAGAAGAAAAACGAGAAAGAACTACCCTGGAAAAAAGTGCAGAAATATTGACTTGTAACAGATCAAATATATAGAACCTCTCTAGAGTGTATTCCTTAAGTGTCTTTGTGACATTGATTTGCATCTTCTAAATCAATTTATGACATATGAACATAGGTAAACATATAGTAAGTTGTCTTAATTTAATTCAAGGCTTCTTTGTCGTCAGAAAGCGTGGTAATCCTTTACACAAGTTGAATATGTTATAAAACTAATATTTACATTTTACTTGTCAAAAAGAGTAAATTGTTATTGAGCTAAAACCCCGTATACATATTGGATTGAAGGTTTTGAAATTGTAGAGAGACATAGAAACATACTGGGTGTTTGCTTAAAAATGATCGATAATCATTGTATGTCAGCATATAGTGGGATTAAAACAATAGAATAATGTAAATCATTTAAAGTACATATTAGATGCGTTTGTAAACATTGAGACCACATAATTTAATTTGCAATACATTTTTATCTATTATATATGTTATAATAAGACAAATCCAGTGGCACAAGTTCAAGGACTTTCCATCTCAAAGGTTTGATAACTATCTCTAATGTAAGGTGTTTCTGTATAGGTGATCTAGTTCTGTGGTGTTTGTACTACAATATATTAAACTTATTAATATTGCGGTTATCTTTGGATCATTTGGACAAGTCTCAATTATTTAGATTTATAAGGCTCTGTGCTTTCTCATTTTCATCTGCACGTGAGTAAAACATCAGCAGAAATTTCTATCAAGTTGTACAAAAATCTAATGAGTGGGTAATGATATTATTGGATTCACTAGAGAAACATTCGATTAAGGAGATATTTGCAGATCTTAGATTAATGTAATACATGTAATACAGCTCGTTTGTTCCATTTGGTGTTTTTTTTGTTGTTGACATTTTTAGTTGATATATGATTTGGTTATTAAAAAACTCCCACTGTTTCATGCTATGTTGATCCTAGGTTTTTGATGTCCCTTTTGACTTTTAGCTCCTCGGTATGCATTTATCCCTGGTAAGCAATGGCTTCGATTTGAGTGTCGAGCTTTAACGTGAGTTGAATGCATGGAGAATTATTCACAATCAAACCACTGTAATATCAAACATATTCAATGTATTTTGATACATCCATTTCAATTATATTTCTTAATTTTCAATCTTACAGCTTTGCAATCATTTTTGGCTAATGGATTAAAAGTATAGATAACAAACATTCTACATTTTAATTATTCGTATATATTGTAAATTTTTACATTCTTATTTAATTTGGATTTTCCTAGTCCTTATACATTTAATTTTCATTTGAAACTTTACCTTTAAATAAACACCCTCTCTTATTCAGTTTTACTGGATGAAGGATGCCGACATGGTTGGGTGCACTTCCGGGATAGATGTTATATGTTTGCTACAGAAGAGGAAAATTGGACAAATGCAGAAGTAACGCACTGATTCCGAAAGATAAAGACGGACGTATGAGTTATCAAGAACAATATAAAAAATGTTTTTACGTTCTTACGGTTCAATAATAACAATCATATTAAAATAAATGGCGGTAATCTTTCTATTCACAACAAAAATCCCTTATTACCAACATAAACCGGCTATTTTTTGGAAACAAACATTAATAAAAACTTAATAGAAATTTGAGGCAAGGTTTGCATTCAATTATCCATATAAACTACCATAATAGACTGTAAAGCCATTTCAATTAGGTAATCTACTTTTTACAGGTGTTATACCATCAAATCATAGTACGTCACATCCGGTTGCATACGAAAAAAGGGTCGAAAAAAATATTCCCTTGAGTATGACAGTTGTTGGATATTAATCCTACATTTCATTGCAGTAAAAAAATTCTGTGCCATAAACAAATGTCTTGGGTGTTTCAATGCACCATTATTTCTTTATTTGGTGTTTCTATGGTATATTTTGGAAGTTTGAGGTTACATGGTTACTAAAGCTTGTACACAGGGAAAACAGAGGTGAACATTTGATTGGTTAACTTCCAGTGATGGTTATTTTCTTATATGCAATGAAATTTGATATGAAATTTTGTCAATAGTACTGGACAGGATAAAACTTTACTCATGCCAAGTATTTCTTTATTTGAAACACAGATAAATTCTGCACAATTTTTTGAAAAGTACAAATTTACAAAAGACTAATTAGGGAAAATCAATGATGGTATTACACCTACATATATTTTAGATGGTTTGGACTTGAAATTTGTCACGTTTCTACTGCGTTTCAGATTTGCTATGTGAAACCAAAGACTTTAAAATTGGTATGTGCTGCTTCTCCGGTAAGCACGCGGCATTTAAGAGTAAGAGTAAATTTTAAAACTTGTCGTCTAGGAGTCAGAATAATGTGTCCGGGTAAGGTTACATGTCTTCCTGTAGACTGTTACACACTGTATCTTGTCAACTAAAACGTGAAAAAAATCCGACTCAGCGTGTCGATCTAGTACACAGCAGAGTTAATATTCATATTACATTAACATGTTCTCTTCATGAATATGCATATTAATTTGCCGCTGGATGTGAAGCAGCCATTCATCATCATTGTCTCTATTCTTTATTTTTTGGGCCATTTATTCTGCACATTTTGCCCATCATTCTCTGTTTTGTAAACCCCATCTATATCCTCCTATATGTCTGAATAATTTTGAACTAACAAACGACAACATCTAAGAAGTAACTTAGACTCTTAACAAGACTAAACGATTTTAGGTTCAGACTGTTCGTGTAGTGTTAAGATCAAAATTTTCAGTTAGGACTTAAATAATTTACAAGTGGAAAACAGTTTCAATGACAAAGTCACATTAGTTATACACTTTTTATTTCAGTTTCGATGCCGTGTTCTTGGTGGACATTTGGCGGAAATACAAGATATTAAAACAAACAAATTTTTTCAGGACAACGCACGATTAAGGCATGCAAATGGTAATTTGTTCAATCTTCCCATGTACTGGTCTACAACTAGACACACTAGACACAAATATTTGCCTATTTCTATATAACAACTGGGTTTTTGCTGTTTTAAAAGCCTAATATTTGAGTTAGATATTGTTTAAGTTACTGAGTTTTCGTCGGGTTGTTCAACTTAATCTATTTCATGACTCAAATCATGACTTGAATTCCTAAATTATATCAGTAAAAAAAATAGTTCTGAAACTAAGATAGGTTCATATTCTTGATCCAATTTTGAAAATAAATACATCAAGTTATTATAAGTTTATGGCATAATAATTATCCAGCCTAGCCTTTAAAATTCGAGAAGATACATATATTGTTTCTTTCCCGGTGAGATAACAATCAATAAATAATCAAAGATGTTTTTAGTAAGTTCGACTAGATAATAATATGACGTATTGCTAACCAAAAATAAGACATGCGCTCGAACTTTAAGATTTTACATGGTTTTCGATAAAGGTTTGGTCACTGTACATCAATTATCATGATTACATTGTTCAATATTCTTGGTTGATATCTGTAAAATCAGGTTTACAGATAAATATTATAACTGATTCAGTAAATATAACACCTTTTACCTTTTATTTTGCCTAAAAAATTAATAGTCATTTAAAATTATTTTTCACAGACAACGATTATAATTATTTCATTGGCCTAACTGACGAGGCACCTCTGGATGAATGGGAATGGGTGCAAAGAGCTACAAAACTTTATTTTACAAATTGGGGTTAATAATCAGCCAGACCACCAAGGCAACGATGAGCACTGCGTTTTTCGTTTTGCAAAAGATCATTATCGATGGCATGATGTAGATTGTGACGACAATGATTTAATTCATATGCGGCAATATCATTGGTTGAAAAATAAAATTGAAATTGTAATCATTTTGAATTCATTCATGCCCTCTTATTTAATCTAAGCTTGGATCTATTCTTCATAAATGTTTAACGACTTTCTTTTATCTCACGGGGTATTACTGACAATAGTTAAGAAATTAGGAACAATAATAACTTGATGAAAAGCCGTTTTTTTTATTGACACGTGTAGATGCGTATTGGTAGGAAGAAACATTGTTAATATTCGTATAAGAAAATATCAATAGGAAAATTAAAAACCATTTTGCCAATAAAGCCTCACACGAAAAGACTTCAACATTCCCTAAAAACTCTACGAAGCACCTACATTTTAGGAAGCACCAGTCCACCCACACTGAACAAGAGATGAAATCAAATGGTCTAAAGGGACAGAAATTAAGCCTCGCAACAGGCCGCTCATGATACTCAAACAGTTGTTGCTAGGCTATTCAACATTCCCCAAAACTCTACAAAGCACCTACATTTTGAGAAGCACCACTCCACCCACACAAAACCAGATATCAAATCAAATGGTATGGAGGAACAGAAATTTAACCTCGCAACAGGCCGCCAATGATACCTCAAAGAGTTGTTGCTAGGTTATTTAACGTGGATATATCGTAGCACTCTTTTTACAAAAAATATATGATTTAACGTCCGCATTCTGCACTGGCAAGGCTGCGTGTTTTACCCGAACAGCCAAACGTACCCACTTTGGCAAGAGTTTTAATGCCAGTCAGAAGAGACAAAAATGGTTAGATTTCTATTTTCCAGTCACCCTTGGGTTGATTCCTAGTACAGTTTATATATTTGCTCATAGGCCTCATCAGATCACACCCAGTTTTTTGGGGTTGTTGCTCAGTCGTTAGTTTTCTATAATGTGTTTTATGTACTTTTGTTTGTCTGTTGGTCTTTTTCTGTTTTTACCATGGCATTGTCAGCCTTTTTTCGACTTATGATTTTGAATGTCCCTTTGGTTTCTTTTGTATAGAGAAAAACAAAAAGAAAAAAGATACAAATGGGACATTTGCAGAATCATTAGCTCAATTATAACAGACTGAATAGATTTGTAAAACTTGGTCTTATTAGGATCTTATCAATACTTGTTCCTACAGTATAGATTCTTTCATACGCAACGTTTTATCTTATAGTTATTACTTAAATCCGTAGTATATAAGTATCTTCGTGACCTTTTGGATTGACTTGGGTATTTGCATATGGTTATCCCTGAATTTCACGCAGAAATGCAAACCCTTGCTGTGGTGAGGCGGCCGTTTGATGCATAAATACGCAGACAAGTGCGATCATAATTAAGGGGTGTTAACAGATGTATAGTGAATGGTGAGTGTCACGCTATCACTTGCAGAAACAATGTTACCACCGTTAGGGGTGGCATGTTGCGAAGCAAAAGTTTGGATCCTATCCAGCATACCATCATTTGTTGAAGTTACAAAAAATAACTATTCATTTGTTATTCTAATAGTATACCGTGGCCTTTATCAAAAGATTCGTATGACAATCTATGAAACAGGTACAGAATCAGACACTTTCAAGTTCTGATTTATGTGTTGTGTCTAATGAACAATATAATGAACTAGCAAGTCTTCAATTGACCAAATCTCAAATATGGGCTCATGACAATAACAACAAAATCAGGCTTGTAGTTCAGGAGTACCAGAAAATGACGATTTAGGCAAAATGATTCCGCTCATATAGAACAGAATGTCTTTTTTTATAAAGTAGTTCAGCATTCAAGTTTGGTTTGACAACTGACAAAAAAATCAATAAAAGAACTTATATAATTTTTCAGTTAACTCTCAACCAGAGACCGAATGACATAGAAGTTAACAACTGTAGGACACCGGACAGTCTTCAACAATTAGTAAAACCCATATCGCGAGGTAAGCTATAAAAAGACCTGAAATATCAAATGTAACACAATTCAAATGAGAAAATTGATGGTCTGATTCATGCACAAAACTATGAACGAAAAACAAATATGACATACAGAACTAAACGACAACCACTGAATTACGAGCTCCTGATTTCCGACAGGCACATACAGAATGTGACGGGGTTAAAAAAAAATTGGCTCGCCAAACCCTTTCCCTAACCTGTGACAGTGATGTAACAGTACAACACATGCGATTACTTATATCAATTTAAAGATAAACATTGTAAATATGAAGTGTACAAATAGTTTGAACAGCAATGTTTAATTGAACATCTTATGAAAATGGACTAGAATTTCAAAACCAGATAGAATACTGTTTTGGGGGTTTGGTCGATTTTGTTGGATCTACTGTTTCCATATTGATGATTTTTGTTTGGTCGAATAGTTGATCTTTAAAAGAAAGCTGGTGTATGTTATTTTGATAAGCGTTTGAATCAAGATCATGCTCATGATTATTTATTTCAGCAACACCTGCATATTGAGTATACATTTATATGTCTCCCAGCTTGTATTTCCGAGATAAAAGGTTACTTCATGATACGGTGTCTATCTATCTTTTACATATTTTTACAGTTTTAAAGATAAAAGGCAAACAAGAATTCATCATTGGAGGACAATTACTTCTATAGGTTGAAGGTTTTGACGTTAATGAACAATAATTAAAGCTCATCATTCTGAACGTTTTTGCCCCTGTCAGAATTTCTCTATTTATATCAGTTTTCAAAAAATTAAGCAATACTTGCATTTTACCCCTGTATTCTATTTTTAGCCTTGGCCATCTTGGTTGTCAAGCGGGGATGTTGGACAAATTTTAAACTAAATACCCCAATAATGATTGTGGCAAAGTTTGGTTACATTTGGCCCAGTGGTTTCAGAGGGGAAGATTTTTTAACAGTTAACGGACGACAAGTAATGATAAAAGCACCTAAAATGAAATTGCATTAAAATTCGTATTTAAAAGGCACCAACTCCTATAGGAAGTCGTCTTACAGTTTTGATGTTAACGGTCAATAGGTGGATCTTATCATTCGGAACATTTCTGCCACTCTCAGATTTTCTCTGTAAAAAGTGGTTTTCAAGATAATAGACACAACTTGCATTTTCCCCCTATCTTTTGTTTTAGTCATGTTTCTAGGGAGGCAGGTTCATCGGACACATTATTTAAACTAGATAACTTATCATAATGCAGGCCAAGTTTGGTTGAATCTGGCACAATAGTTTCAGAGGAGATTTTTTTTTTAAAAGTGAAAGACGACAGACCAGGGACGCCAAGTGACGACAAAAGCTCACTTGGCCCTATTACCTCATTTAAGGACGTTCAGCGTTTGTTTTCTATCTCTATATTATCATGAAGACATCACTTTTAAGTGGTGAAAAATGTCAACTACAATAAAATAATATCCTAGCCATCACCAAAATGTTGTTGTCTTTTTTTAGTTTGTATTTATAGGGTTTTAAGGCAACTGCAATATACTTCGGTATCAACCCTGATTACTGTACCAGCCTGTATCACCAGAAGGTGTCGGTTCAATTGACTTATTGTCTTTTGTAACGAGTTCAATTAAATTATATATGTTTCTATCAACGTACAGGTATTGGCTTTTAATCGACAATTCAATATTTTAATGCAAAGTTGACCTTATGACTAGTTAAGCTATAGATTTTCAGCTAATTTGATGTGTTTGAGCTTTTGATTTTCCATTTTGAGTTTTCCTTGGAGTTCGGTATTTTTGTTGTTTTACATTTTAGTCATATAGCTCCTAAACTATCGTCATATTCTTACATCCTCTGCTTTCAAATATTTGGACGAGCGTTTCTGATGAAGGTAAATGGAGGAAAGTGCCTCAAACCTGTTTTTTTTTCATTCATAGGTAAATTATGTTTGACAATTTCCATCAGTTTACTTTTGTGTAGTTCATAGATATAGACATACCTTAGGTATGAGTCAGAAGAGAACACATAACTCATCACTCGGTATGAGTCAGAAGAGAACACAAAAACCATAACTCGGTATGAGTCAGAAGAGAACACAAAACTCATCACTCGGCTTAACAGCTAGGCCAAAAAAATGAATATATATACATTTCCTGCCTCCTGACAAAAAATAATGAAAGGCTTTTTAGGTTGGTTACATATTTTTCATAACCAATTAACATAAACTGCCAGTATAAAGACGATAAAGGGAACTGTTCAGGATTTCAACATTGCTCAACTAAAAATGTCCATAAATGTAATAGGGTTAGCATCAACAATACGGTAGTAAGGTAGGCAGGAATCATAGCATTAACATATAAGGTAGGTACTGAGGAAGTAATCATAGCATCAAAATATAAGGAAGGTAGGGAGGTAGGAATCATAGCATCAAAATATAAGGTAGTTAGGGAGGCAGGAATGATAGTATCAAAATATAAGGTAGGTAGGGAGACAGGCATCATAGCATCAAAATATGGAGTAGGTAGGGAGGCAGGAATCATAACATTAAAATTTAAGGTAGGTAGGGAGGCAGGAATCATAGCATCAAAATATAAGGTAGGTAGGGAGGCAGGAATCATAAACTCAAAATTCAAGGCAAGGAGGGAGGCAGGAATCAAAACATCAAAATATAAGGTAAGGAGGGAGGCAGGAATCAGAGCATCAAAATATAAGGTAGGAAGGAAGGCTAGTATCATAACATGAAAATATAAAGTAGGTAGGGAGGCAGGAATCAAAACAACAAAATATAAGGTAGGTAGGAAGGCAGGAATCAAAACATCAAAAAATAAGCTAAGTATGGAAGCAGGAATCATAGCATCAAAATATAAGGTAGGTATGAAGGCAGGAATCATAACATCAACATATAAGGTAGGTAGGGAGGTGGGAATCATAGCATCAAAATATAAGGTAGTTAGGGAGGCAGGAATGATAATATCAAAATATAAGGTAGGTAGGGAGACAGGCATCATAGCATCAAAATATGGAGTAGGTAGGGAGGCAGGAATCATAGCATTAAAATATAAGGTAGGTAGGGAGGCAGGAATCATAAACTCAAAATATAAGGCAAGGAATCATAACAACAAAATATAAGGTAGGAAGGAAGGCAAGTATCATAACATGAAAATATAAGGTAGGTAGGGAGGCAGGAATCAAAACAACAAAATATAAGGTAGGTAGGAAGGCAGGAATCAAAACATCAAAAATAAGGTAGGATGGGAGGCAGAAATCATAACATCAAATTATAAGGTAGGTAGGGAAGTAGGAATCATAGCATCAAAATATAAGGTTGGTAGGGAGTCAGGAATCATAGCATCAAAATATAAGGTAGGAAGGGAGGCAGGAATCATAACATCAAAATATAAGGTAGGTGTCTTAAGAGAAAAAATAGCCAACATCAAAGCCAAGAAGAAAACGACAAAAACATCAGCAACAATAACAAAAATCGTCATGGGAAAAACTTAAGAACCCATAAGAGACCGAGGATAAATTGGGGTCAAATTGTCTACTTTATTTAATACAAATCTATTAGTAAAGACAACCAACTGAAATGTTTTTTTTTAATTGTAGATTCTACGACAGGAAGAAGTAGCTACTAGTATGATATATTATATTATATGTTTATTATAGTAAAACATTCCTCCATAAAGTGATGATTCCAATGCTTCCCGGTTCTACTTTTTACTCATTTGTAACGTGTTTGTCTTTCAAATCTGAAACAATTTACATGATGAAATTTTCTCACATTTGATATAAATGAATGCTTTGTCCCTTTTTCTTTTCTTTTATCATGTTTGTTATAATAATGATTTTTTTCTCCACATTATAAATCATACACTCAATGCATAGATAAGACCAAACACCCACCAATAATTCTGCCAGTAATCGTTAATACGTGATTGCAGGAGCAAGTTTACAACTTCCCTTGTCAAGACAATATACATAAGGTAGACCGTATAGGTTTACTAACGTATACATGTGTATGACAACGTCGAAAACATATCCTTTGGTTATAAAGACAATTTGTCAGTCGCCCAACAAAAACATTTTATTGCAAGACATGAGAATTATCAGGTTCCATTGTGTTATGGGAGCATGTGTAATATACAATAAAGCGGTATTGAATTTTATTGAGCTCATATATTTTAGTGGAAAAACACCGTCATAAGTTTAAAAGAACTCTGTTTTACATTTGTCATTTCGGGGACTTTTACAGCTGACTATGCAGTATGGTCTTTGCTCATTGTTTTTGAAGGCAGTACAGTGACCTAGAATTGTTAATTATTTCTGTGTCATTTGGTCTCTTGTGAAGAGTTGTCTCATTGGTATTCATACCAAATCTTCTTTTTATATGTATCTTAGTGTCTACATTTGCTATCGTTATATCATTTTAGTAGCAATGACAAGAATAAGTATTTTCAATGAACTATTTCTTGGTTAGGCCAATCCATGGCAAACAGAAAAACATACAAAAATGAACAAGACAATTTCAAATATACATGATTTGATATTATCTGCAAAATATCTAAGTAAATGCGAATTACCTGTGTGTTTGTAAATTAAAAGGAATGAATGAATACCAACGACAGAATATTGGTTACAAACCAAAGTTAGGTCACAGTGTATTGCATTAAAAAATATATTTTGATTTAAGAAAAAAAAAATAGTTTTAATGTCTAAAGGACACGAACAATAAATGGTACTGGATTTGAAACTACATCAGCAAGTATGAACATGACAACCTAAATAAAATACAAAGTTAAATTATTACATTGTTTTCTCTTTTAGCAGCTACTTACTTTTTCAGATGATGGATAAGGAATACGACTATATATATAATTTACATGTATTAAAAAAACCCATTAAGATGAATAAACAAAATATCACAGGTTAAGGGAGGATTGGGCGGCCGCAAAAATGTTTAACCTCGCCACATTCTGTATGTGTCTGTCCCATGTTAGGAGCCTACAACTCAGTGGTTGTCGATAGTTGCTGTATATCATATTTTTTTGTTCGTTTGTTGGTTTGTAAATATTTCAGTCCGTTTGTTTTCTCGATGTAATTGTTTTCATTTTGTGGAGTATACGTTTTGTTTATTGTTAAAGGTCGTACGGTCACCTATACATTGTAGTTGATAATATCTACGTCATTTCGTGTCCAGGGAATAGTTGTCTCTAAATACTCATTTATAATCATACCACATCTCCTTATTTAATATAAATAAATAAATACCGACAGCATGCATGGTTTCTGGTTGTTTTCAACTAAAAATGAAATGTTGTTTTATCTCTTACTATTTGTTATCATTTAGTATCATGACACGTAAAGTACTAATGTTGAAACTGGTTTGAATTTGATTTTGTTTTACGCACAGCTGTCTTCTAGCATCTTTTTTTTCATTGTATATATATGAATATGTCAACTTAACCTTGCCTTTTCTGCATCAATAAACGGTTTGTTTTTCTTTAACATATTATAATACTTACATAAAACTCAATGACCTTTTTGTGGTTGAATGTTTCGGTGTTATTTACTATGATGTAACCCTTTTCATCTACCCTGAAGGCGTTGGTGTTTTCTAATACGTATTCTTCATCCTGAAAGTATAATTTCAGCAAATCCATTTTAATTTAGAATAAATCGATTGCTGTCTTTTGGTTTTTTCAAGACATCTATTATCTTATTTCCTGTTTGGTAAATGTCCTTTTTAATAAATAGAAGTTACCAAATTCTCAATTTCAATAGTTTTTTTCCAGAGGTTTTTTTTCCATTCACTTGTATATACCATTTAGTACCGGCTTGTAGGTGTAACACCATTAATTCGGGCCCGACCAGAAAGCACATACCAGAAAGTAGTACATATTTAACACAAAATAGTTCCTTTGCATGAGTGTAACTTTCAAGATATGTAGAATATTTAGGTATTTTTGGTATCAATTGAAAGCTGAATGACTGGTGATCATTGTAGAACACTTTTTGACTCATAATTTGGAATATTAAAATTTAAAAACGAGGGTACATTTTGCCTGTTTGTCAGATCTGAAGTACCTGTTTTGGTACATCCTAAGTTCCGGGAACCAGTTCTTTCTTATATGCCATTAAAGGTATGTTGATTTTTCAGTACAAGACACCATAAAGTGTTGATTTGACATGCAAAGATTGTCACTTCATTTGAATTTGAAACAAAAGAGCTGTGCCTGCTTGAAATTGAGCAATTAAGCATAGAAAGCAATGGGGTTATGAATTAGTGGTGTACTTCCTTCAAAGTGACTTTTTAAAATGTGTTGGGTTTTGAGTGGTCATTTTTCATTTATTTTTTATCAGTGTTGATTTGGCTTTGTGCATCAATTCTACAATCCTGGTTTAAAGGTTAACTTTTGTGGTACTGTGCCATTCTAAGGTGAATTGCCCGAGATTCGTAACCGAGTGTTAAGTCAATATTTCATTGATATCATTTATCTACCATAACCAAACATTAATTTTGTTTAATTTAAAAAAAAAAAAAAAATAATTTTAAGAAAATACTTAAAATAATAGATTGTCAGTTTTCATTTAACACAAAACCTACACCCGTTAATTTTCCTGATCGAACCTTTACTTGTAGGTATTTCACAACCTCTCCGTCTTCTAAGAACTGGTGGCCTTCAACAGTTTTAACTCGAACTTTAGCTCCTTCTTTAACACCATAATCAACATAGCCTGCAATTGCATACCCTGCATTGTCCAGATCAAATGGATGGTCAGGTTTTTGGAACTTATTGTCTGAAAAGGCATTGAATACTGCTACGTATATTGTGTTGGTAGTTTTTAGGACATTTTGATTCGCCTTTTCTAAAACTTGGTATTTAAAATGCTTTGGTCACATATCATAGTAAAGACATCTAAATGCATGTCCAGACTAAGATTCATTAAACATGTGTTAAATATTATTATTTTGTGTCGACTTCTGTCAAAATGTACTACACGTTCAGCTGTCAAAAATCAAATTATATGTAATTCGCCGATCACATCCGGGTTTGCAATGAAGGAAGAAAAGTAGGTTTACATGCCATATTTGTCTACAAGTACAAATGCATGTTTGAGTACTATATTATACACCCGGCTTTTCATATATTATGAAAAATCGTGAAAATGTCTCATTTCTTTATATATAATCGCTTATTATTAAACACGAAATACTCTTTTTTTTCGATTTAATTGATTTAGAGGAATTAAAAGCTCAATAAACTATACATTCAGGAAATTGGAAATTTAAAGAATAGCGACATGAACGCACTTTTATAAAGTGTTATTTTCATTTCAAAGAGTAGCGTGACCGTGATATTTATCATTCGATGAAATAGTTTAAACCGATCTTATTCTAGTCCAATCACGGTCAGCCGTTAAAATCCTTTATAACAAACATATTATATTTGTATTCCCTTATTTCTATAAACACCACAACCGCAATAAAACAGTATCAAGGCTACTTCTACTACGCAATTTATTTCATTCCTTCTCTCTCCATTTCTTTATAAATTACTTAAATCTTTATCCTTATCATTTTACTATAACTGACAGATTTAACTGACAGAAATATGAAGTTAAAAGTGAGATATGCCTACACTGAAATAATGGAAAAATGAATTTTAATGTGAGAAATATTACGTTTCGTATAACAATGTAGAAAAAAATAAAATTAGAAAAAATATTTTTTTATTCAACATCCAATTCATACAGAAAACCCTATTAAAATTTTAACAATACGGAGTAATAGAATGTATCTATGTCAAACGTTAAATAATGAAACTTACAACAGGAACAATGTGATGCCAACAGGATGATGACAGAAAGACAGCAGAAATTCAATATATTTCTAACCATTGTTATATAAATAAATTTGGTGTATTGACTGTCTTCTGATTGGTTAAAAGTATTACCTTTATTTTCAATGTTGTCAAGTTTTATGGCGCATGCCCACTCTGACGTTGTATATTCATACGCCAACATGTGTGTACGTTGTATTGTTAATATAAATAATATAAAAAGTTCTTTGAGCCTTTTTTTTGATAGAAATTTATTTATAATGAATGGCAATAATTTATTTTGAATTTATTGAACCATAAAATTAATTTTGACTCTTCACATTTACATAATCCGCTTCGCGGATTATTCAATGTGAAAAGTCAAAATTAATTTTATGGTTCAATAAATCAAAATAAATAAAGCCATTCATTAACACAGTTTAATCAGTCTGAAATAATGATATAATAGTAATTTGTATGTTATACAGATTCTTTCATATAGTTGAGTACAATTATGCTTATCATAGATATAAGAAGATGTAGTATGAGCTTATCATGCTTATTTTAATAGAACAGTTGCTCTAGTAAGTCATCTTGTTCCAAAATACATTACAACTTTTTTGTCAAATATATACTGATATCTCAATGCATTTCAAGGACACGTGAAGTTAATTGCTGGATAGTCAACGGACAGAAAATTCAGACGAAGATCAAACATTTTAACACGAGTTAATGAGTGTTTTCACTGATTGAAAGACAAATCAGGGAATAAACGTTGGCAATTAGATAGCAAGTTGCCGAATGGAAATGTGATGTCTAAGTTAGTAATGCATTATAGAAAGTAAGTCTATAAAAATAGGAAATGTAGAAAGATTTAAGTTATTTAATTGTAATGTTCTTATAAACATATAATATTTAAATTTGGCAAGTTCGACCACACAAAAATAACAAATGAATTTACCGTTATACCGGACAACAGAGAAATACATTAAACCACAAACCAAATTCGGAACACGCTTAAATAACCAATATATTAAGTTCGACCAGGTAGTTACTGAGACAGAGCTTTATCTAATTTAAAAACAAACCATCAAGACTAGGTACATTTCCCTGTTTACATTTTGGACTTCCCATTACCGGACTGCCTCATACACTGTACCCTTTTCTTTGATTGGTTGATTGATTGATTGTTACTTGCTTAGCATCCAGTGGCATTTGTTTCAAGCACATTCAGGACGAAAACACATTTAAAATTGTTTAATTATAGGTAGGTTCTACAATGGAGTCAGGAAAATTTTAGCTGTCACTGGGTATGGGATAGGGGTATTTAAGCCTTTAAAAAAGGCCTCCTTAGGACTTTCAAGGAGTTGTTCCAAGGTGTGTTTGACTTACAAAAGAGCGTGTCGTTTGCTCTATACTAGGCTTCGATTTTGCATCCCCAATCAGACTGAAAGTGGCTGCGAATTTTTACATCCCGTAGAGCCAAACGAACGCCTAACTTTAGCAAAGGTTTTACTACAGGAACGACAGCAGATTAGGTGACATTTGTATGTACGCCGTGGCAAGTGAACCGTTACGTTTATAAGAAAAAACTGGGAGACAATCGTTATTATTCCACTGCATGTTGATTTTGATAGCGAAATCAACATTTGATTGGTTGAAACTATCCTATGTGACGTCGAACAAAACTTCTGAGTATCATATTCCCCTCTGAACGTCGGGATTGCCTTGTGCGACGTTACCCGTGGTTAATGTATTAACATTTTTTGATCTATTTTTTTTTAAAGATAGTAAAGTAATTTCGTTTTTAAAAATTATTTCAGATCTGAAAACAAACAGAAATAAGTGAATAATTAACTTTAAATCGGTACTGATTATCATTGTGTATGTTGTGTTAAGTTATAAAAAAAACGGATACGAAAACAATTATGTAAACTAATATCTTATGTTCAGAAGTAAAAAAAGAAGTATAGGCAGTGAAAAAAAAAACATTCATTTTCCTTGGCTTAGGGAGATATGAAGATATGTTCACCCTCGAAAGGTTATATTTCCCTCGGGAGATGCCTTCGTGAAATATGATTGTTCTTGGATGAACAAATATTCATTTCTCCCTCAGGCACGGGAAATAAATGTATAATATTGATGCAACAACCATATTCCTAAACGTAAGTATTGCTCTCAGTCCTCAATTGATAAGCTTACTATAATACATTTTTCAAGTTTTACCCTTCTCAGTTAATCAGTGGACAGATGATCAATAATAATGGAAAATAATATGAAAATACATATATTACGAGGACAGACATGTCCATTATTTTTCACGATTTCTGTTGTTATGCATTTGATACAATTTAACAAATCAAACTAACAGACGTGACCCGATATATTTAATCGGATTACATTTTTGTAGTACAACAATATTCCACCAGGGTTACGATTCCCAAGGTTATGAGGCATAATATTATACATTAATCTGAACAAGTAATGTTGTTTCAATCAAGAAATCTTTCTTACAAAACTATTCGTAAGTCAAATATAATTTAGAGTTGATTCACTGTCGAATAATTTATGAAATATGCATTTTCAAGAATTAATAGTGTAACTTAATTCTTTAATATTAACAGCACAAAAATATCGCCGCAAAATAGATTTTTTTTTGCATTCATGCGGAGTAAAACCAATCAATCAATCAATCAATCGACTAATCGCAATATTGATATATAAAAGTGAGGAAATGTAATTAAGATCGCAAATAAGACATATCCACCGGCAACAAAAGGACGAGAATGTGTATGGTATAAGGTACTGTATGGTCTTTGACATGTACATTTGTTTTTCGTAAATCTATATACCTAAATTGCTTCATGAGTTGACATTTAAATTCTTGAAAACTAAAATCTTTAAACAGAATTGAAAACTATCACAACGGACGAAACAAATACAGACAGCCGATCCCTTTGACAATATGGACATACACACAATATTACATGAACATCACCTCGTTCAGATTGGTGTAGGCAGAGAATGAGGTTCTTAAGACCGGATTCATATGAGTACATGTACAACCCCTTTATCCCTATCGATACCATATGTATTCCAAACACACAATACAAATCTGCTCATCCCAGGGTTAGCAAAAATCAAAGAGAATTATCAAAGTTTTACCAAATATTTGTTCTCGTTTTATTTTTACTAAATCAGAATAAACATATTCAAGTGTTGTAAACCACAAAGAAAAGCATTTCAAGAGGAAACATTTAATTGTTTTAATCTTCTTCAGCGATGATTATGAGCAAAGAAATGTATCCAGAAATAAAGACAAAAAAGAGACATTCATATTGAAATCCGAGTCCTCTTGACAAATCGGTAGCAGGCAGTTACATGTATATCAAATTATCATATTATGTAATTTAAGAAGGCTAATGTGAAGAATATTACAAAATGAAAAGTAAACCAAAAATTATCGAGATTTTTGTGCACATTGCCTTTTGTTATAATAATTTCCCCATCATGTTAAATCAACTTTGCTTGTTTATGAATCCTAAGCATTTATTTCATAAATGTGTAATATAATGGTATGTGATTATTTTTTGAAATAAATATTGTTTAAACTAACACACTAGGAGCTTTGATACGAAGTTACATAAGACAAGCCAAAAAGAAATAAAAATTATATAGTAAAATACAACTTACCAATTATGTTTTCCCTAAATTATGATACTCCTCGACACGATAACGATAAAGATACCAGACACAGTTATTTATGTTTTTCTATAATTCGCCTTCAGTAAATTCTATAAGTTTTAAACTATATGGATAAGTATATAGCACGAGGTAGGAAATGTTTAAGGAAACGGAGTATGAGTTGAAACCTGTCTGTTAAGTTTGTACTACGCATGTTATTTTACATTTACATGTACGCATTTACTTAATTAAACTACTTAAATTATGAAGATAATATTTTAAATAAATTTGTATATAATATATCGCAGTATCAGTATTGTTCACTCAATACTCGAGCATGGTACCTTTCTTTATTGTAACCTAAATGCAAGATATATAGGAATGATTTATTGGTCCTCTTGGTAATTATAGCATTGGTTTCAAAATATAAATACCAAGACACAATTAATTAAGAACATAGTTAAATTGGTCACACACCATAAAAACATAGAAAAATCAATCTAATGAAAATTTATTTAGATCTTATCCAGTAAAATTAAAATTTATAGAATTCAATGACAATTTTACGAAAACTATTATTTATTGAAAACTTTATGTTTTTAATATTATTTGAATATCTTTTTGTTTGTGTACATATCCCGTGTTTTTGTTTTTTGTTTTGTTTCACAAGAATTAAATAAGCATTTTCGTATTTCTTTGTCAACACACACGCCTATGATTGCCAGTTTTACTTTCGAAGATCGCTTGTTCTCTCACGACACTCCGGCTACCTCCACCAAGAAAAATTGCAGCCACAATATATCAAAAAGTGGCGTTCAACACCAACAATCAATTAATCAATAAATCAGCAAATAAGGAAGATTACCAATATGGCTTATGATATAAACAGAAGAAAATGTAGTATGATTCTCAATAAAAGAACTATCTACCAGCATAAGCTACTTTTTTAATTTTATAATTAAACTAACTTAAGCTATACAAATACTAGTTAAAACATGATCTCTACATCCGATTAAAAATCTTGTGTAAAAACAACACCCAGTCTAATAGGGAACAAATTTAATTTTCAGTTCGTAGTTATGTTTATTTAAAGTATTTTAATGTTGAAATATAATCGTAATAACTATTTATAGCAAATAGGGGAACTCCGATTTATAACTTCCGATATCAACCAGGAAACGGAAGAAAGTTCATAACTTACTTGCAAACTCAGACCTGATCTGCAGTTGAGCAACGAAAATGAGTAAACAGAAAAAAGATGAAGGTAATTATTCCGACAACATTATTGGTTTGCCGCTCATATCAAGCAATATGTGCTATTTTTTTTTTTCTTTTCATAGTCCCATTCTTTAATTCAAAACAAAAAGTGATTAACATTGTTTTCGTTTTGTCGATCTGTTTAAAAAAAAAAAAAAGGATTATTTATTAATACATTTACATCGAACCAAGCAAATAAAAGTGACCAGCTCTCTTTGACCAGAATCGGCTACATTTGTTTTGACGACAGTAGTTTCAATTGAATGAATCTTAACCAGAAAATGGACATAGATAGCTATAGCATAACTTGCATTTTTGTACTGTACTAAAATAGCTGATATGCAAGGTGTACCAACTACTCGCTATAATATATAATTTACCATGTTTACACCGTATATGAAGCCGACAAGGAAAGGCATTTCTCGACTAACAAAAGCCATATTTATAAAAAGCTTACTTGTTGGAGTGGACTTAGATGATATACACAAATCAGACGATGTTACCACATAAGCAGTAGTTAAATATTTTTTTTTTGTTAGTTTGACTTGATTTCAGGACCAAAATCAAACATCACCCAAATAGTACAATTTATTGAAATTATACTTTTCGTTTTTTTTTCAGCAACAGAGGATCAAAATATTATTTACAGATGTAAGCTGAGTAAATTTGTTTCAGTTTTTGATAAAAAATATATAACAAACATTATATTCTGCTTTTAACGTTAATTGTGAAGGTAAATCCAGAAAAGCGCTTCGGACGTCTGGAATTTATAAAACATATTCTTTTTATTTTCTATGAGAAACTTCATTTAAAACTGCACAACAAAATACCGTGCACGTAGATTTGCTATGCACTTATAATTAGGACGCAACTAATGATACATGTGTTAGGAAAGACATTATAAGACTATGTTTGTTCTTTTACGAAATACAACAGCCTCGATATATGATCCCCTCAAACTCACCAAAGTTTTATGGACTAACTTTAATTAAAAAGCAAGAAAAAATGGAATATTTTTTTTTTCTTTTTGTGTTTGTATCTTTTCATTTTCGATATTAAATGAGTATCTGGTTATCAATATTACTATGAAACTTGGATCCCAATTGCTATCATATTAGAACAGCTTTTTGTCGATGTTAAGGTAATTATTTTTATTCATCTTATTTTAAAAGTTAGGTCGCAAACAAGTCCTACAGTCGTAGTTTTACATACAATATCTAGTTTTCGTGAATAGACATAAATTGGGGGTAGTTAATTCTGATCAAACAATTTTTGTCCATCTTCGTACTCGATATCTCCAAATTTGTAAAACAAATATTTTGGCCTATTTGTTGAACTTCCATATTGTATGCCATGTACGCAATGAAGGTGCACATAAATGTCAGATGATTTAACACATGTAAGGACATGTTTAATTAACAAATGGGAAAGCATGAACAAATTGTATTATCATCGCTCTATCAATTCACTTTTTTTCACGTGCTCCATAATTCTGAGTTGATTGTTTATCAATGTCATGACCCTGTTAAGGTCAGCCAAAACTCCAAAGTTCTTTAGCTTGCGTCCAACAATAACCGAAAATAATAATATTTGGCGATAATACGTTATAATTTATCATATATTCTTTAATTGTTTTATGCTTTTTAATGATTGACAATTGAATTAGCAGTAGTGGAAACTAGTAAATATGTGTTGCGTGTCCAGATTATAAAACATCTTTCGCTCAATAACAACAAATGCACTTAGGTCCTTTGAGCACATGGCTGGTGACTATTGCGTCGGCATCTTTCAATTCAAAATAACCGGCCGTCTTTATATCATTTATGCAAAATATTTTTGAAGTTGGTCTATATTTAAAAGAAAAGTGTTTTCTTAACATCGCCCTATATTTGGGGGCTGCTAAAGTCAATTTTCGGTGGCTTTTGATTTATTCATGAATACAAATTTAGTTCAATATATGACGACTACATCTTTTCATATTTTGTCCTTCAATTGAGTGCATCTGTTTACTAAAGGATGAATCAACACCGGTTTGAGAATAGAGATCCACAATTAAGGGTTCCTTATAACCATTTTAATTAACCGGTCCATGATCCTTCTATGTATATGAAAGGACGCATCATCGAGAAAATGTATCACCACACCAGTAGCCCTATATTCAGCACTACTTTCCGAAAAGATAGTGAAAATCTCTATATATATGGGAACTAGGTACTGTATTGCCATATGGTTGCAATGACAGAATCAAAGGACTAGAAAATTTGTCAAGTCCAGCCTGCAGATATGTTAATGTAATGAGCTTATTTAATACTACATTAAGACACCAGCCTAGTCATTGACAAAAACATTACCATCCGCCTAATGTAAAAACGTCTTCCAAATCTAGATCGCTCTCTTTGAGCTTTGATGACTGTCCATTACATTTCATCATCCACAAGGGTAACATTGCATAACAACTATTCCTCATTCACTGCCTGATAATTTTCTAAAACGTTTGAGAGATTATGCACTTGACAAAGGATGCATATATATATTTTCTCCAATATACAGACTGGTCAGTATAATTTATGATGTAGCTCTTTTCCGTTTTTTAAACCAGTAAGATCGTAACCTTTACACGATGAAAAGAGGGAATTTCTTCCAGTTCAAAAGAGAAATTCCTTCCAGTTCAAAAGAGGGAATTCCTTCCAGTTCAAATAAAGGAATAGATGTAATCAACATCAGTAACATTTGTCATCAGAAGGAGGTAATATCTAGAATTCCACTTTATGTTCAAAATCAGTCTGTTCCTATTTAATCCTACAGTTACATCAAAACCATTGCACCTAAAGTGTTTAACTATAAGCAAGCATTGTAGGACCTTGATTTATAATAATACCTAAAAACCTTCTGACATATGACTATTCCGACTGCCTTATATCTACAGCCCATCTGACAATGATATTACTGGGGATATAAACATAATTCAACATGAATGTCTCCGAAAGGTAATATATCATGGTCCTAAGATTAGAGAACCCACATACATCAATTGGAACCATAATTTTAAAATAGTTATATATTCAATTCAGGACTACGCCAAGGTATGGGCTAAACGAGAAGACGTTGAATTAGACACTTTGTCAGAATTAGTCAAAACAATCAGGTCCCTGATGAAACGTCCATTTATCAGTTAAAAAGTTTGTGAAAGATCGACCAAAGTCCGTTTTCAGAGACAGATAAGCTGTGAAATGTCAATCATTTCTTCAAAATAAAATATGTTGTTGTTCCTGCGGACAAAGCTTCAAATGAAATTGTCTGTGTTTGTTTAGCGTACTACTACGAAATAAATGGAATAAATCAGCATCCAGGAACCCCACATACACAAATATATCATTCGACAAGGACAAAATGTTGACGATTCATAAGTCCTTTATTACTTCAATGAAAATTACATTGAACAGCAAATCTTAGGACCTACCTTGTTTGTATTGGATACATAAGTTTCACAAAACTCCGTACAATGAGGGGATACATTGTCGGCTCGTCCGCATGTTCTACAAAGGAATTTTCTATTAAATTGAAGAAAAAAATCCATTGAAGAAAAAACAAATATGACAAACATGTACCAATGACAGCCACTAAACAGACTACTAAATTTGGACAGACACATACAGAATATGGCGAGGTGAAATATGTTTGTGAACGTTCAACCCTCCCCTAAGATAGAGTAGTGGTAAAACAGCACAACATACTAACAAACTAAAAAATTCAGTTGAACATTGAGGAACTCATCATATAGATACAAAGCAGAACAAAATCTAACAAAAACACAGACCAGACTTGTCAGGTTATTATATTATAATACGCTGTAAAACAGCGATACTCATGGGATTATGAAATATTAGTACGTTGAAGCTAATTAAATGGTCTTTATCAGCATCCAATGGTATTACTTTTAAGAATTATTTATAGAATAACTAATCGAAGAATTCAAATAGAGAAAAATATTCAACAAGTGACAGAACAGCACATTAATCACGAATGCGCGTAGCGCATGAGTTAATTATCAGTGTTCAGTCACGAGTTGAAAATTTTTCGATATTTGAATTCTTTGATTAGTTATTCTTTTTATTACATTGGCAAATGTTTTTTTTTTTTTTTTCATATAAAATTAGAGTAGAAAATGTGAGAAACTATATCTTTTTCTAATTTGTTTTCATCCGACGTGATCGACGTCTTGACATCGCCTATTGTTGTATGACGTCAGAGGAGTGAAATAACCAGGTTTATTTCACATGTAAAATATCGGTTTTTTCACTGGGAAATCTAAGTTATTCATTGCAACCAATGTAATAAACTGATATAGTATATCAACACATTGATTGATTTCTATTTGTTTTACGAGTGGCAAAAATGTTCGGGTCGAGAAGAAATTAATCAGTAATTCACCGTGAACATACAAGTACAACTGAAAGGGAAAGAACTTTGTCCTTGTAACAGGATATCTAAAACCCCTCAAAGAGTCGTCACAGGAGAGCTTTCAGAAGGTTTGGAACTCTCTACAAAAGATTTCGAATTTTAACATTTCCTTTCTAACTGACATGACTGCTTATTTGAGTATCATGTTTAGCTAAACGGACGCCCAACTACGATAAGGTTTGATTGGTTGGAATTGTCTTGGTCATTAAAGGACACCTCTTCATTTGACCAAAGAAAATTGAGCTTGTCTTAAGGGGTATATTCTGCATAGACAGATTGTTAAAAAATATTTTAAACTATAACTCTTCAACAATGGGCTATATTGCCGTGACATCGGCGACAAATGACATTGAATAAAATTAAAAGGTAAGTGGTCAGGCTCATGAAATTTTGTTATTTTGACCACTTTAAAGGGTTTTATGTTTTTTGCCAATCTTTTTAAACAACTTTGAATCTGTATGAGTGCATATTGTACCACATTAATATACAATACCACACAAATGTTCAAGATTTAGTTATTATCATTTTTCTGTATCAGCCATCCTCGGTGATTTAAAAAGTGTGTCACAGGCAGTTCCTACACGTCCCTAACGTTACAAAAAAGTCTTCTGACTAAATTCAGTGATAGATCTCAATGTCATGTTTATCATCATTCCCAATTACTTACTCTCCCAAACATGCCAAATGTGTCATACAAAACTGAATCGAAAGTTAAACAATGTATCACATCACTGGTATGATACTGGTTATACTTAATTATCATTGGAGAAATCGCAAGATCGTGAACATATTTCCTGATATTTGATACATTAATTGAAACTGCTATTTATAGAATAATCAGTTAAAATGACAAAGTAAATAAATTATTTCATTACTACAGGTATTAATTGCCACCAATTGTAAAAGTAAGTGAGGCAACACAACTGGATACATTAGTTAATGCAACGTTGTTAGCATGCCAAATTCTTATATTTTCTTAATATATAACTATTCCATGCGAAACAGGAAATGGAAATGCTTAGT
>JAASAO010001879.1:0-47161 GCA_017311375.1 Mytilus coruscus | reverse complement strand
AAACACCTGCCTATAAGGAATAATGTTATTTCCATCGGGCAACATGTTCTTGAAGAGAATGTGAACTCCACAATACATATCTCTATTGCTGAGTCTCTTCTCCGTGAAGAAATAGACAAAAATTGCCCTTCTTGTAATGAGATCCTTGATGATGAATGTACATGTACTGTATGTAATGACATATTTCATAGTAAATGCATTGACAAAAACAATGAAACCTGTTTTGGATGTATAGGTGTAAATGATCAACTTCAGTAAACATCCCCAAAGAAAACCAGAGGAGAACCTTAACATTACCACAGAGACTTTCACTACTGTAGATGACAAAAGTAAAGAACATCATTATAACAACCCTACCACTGTTAAATCCTCAATATCCACATCAAAAACAAACAAGAATAACCAAACAGCTATAGAACCTGACAACAACAAACAGGAGACTGTCATCCCCAAAGAGATAAGGCAGATAGAACAAAAACTAAAGAAAAGGAAGAGCAATTGAAGATAAAAGAGGCAATTTTAAATGAAAATGCAACAGAAAAGACCACTCTTTTGGATAGAATACTAAAGGCTGAAAGTAAGAATATGAAACATACAATAAAACATTGCAGCAAGCAATAGATAGTAAAATTAATAAGAAAGAGGAAATAGCAGTGATGACATGGTGGTAGGGATTAGAGACAGAGTCCCAAAATATGTTTTGACGAAAGTGGACCAAGAATTGTCGCAACTTCTGGATATGGACAAAATAAGAAGCTTAACTCATTGGCTACAGATTACACTGATCTGCAGTCAAGTTTAGCGTTTGATAATCATTGATAACATTCTGGCGTATCACAAACAAACAACTTGTAACGTCCCATTTCATTGGCCGAAAGATTTAAATACAACAACAATCGTAGTGTGCACGTGAATTGACACAGGTGACAGACAATGGAATGTACTATGTTACTACGAACGTAAAAGAATTTAAAAATCTGTGTTGTCGCCTGATTTTCAAATAGTGGGGTCGAAATATTATAATTTTGATATTTTTATTTAGTAATGTTCTTTATGCAACAACACAGTTGTCATGTACTGGATTATGAAAGAAAAAAATACAAGCCTCATAATAATGATAAACACATGGGCCACTTTTATACGGATGAATACATGAAAACTTTTAATTTTCGGATCTCATAATAATAAATAATTTATGATGGGTTGCACATTTCTCGTTTTTGTTTTCATGCTATAAAACGAACATACAGAAGCTAAGCGTTTTAGTAACACATTGTCCCATTAATTCACCGAACGGTAGAAAGCCCTAGAAACAAAATATCAATGATCGTATTGTGCAAGTGAATGAATACAATTGACGTAGTATGGAATGTACAATCATAGATGTATATGGTACTATCATAGATATATAAGGTACTGTCATGGTTACTACGAAAATAATATGTTTGTGTAAAAGGATTGAAATATAACATCATTACAGTACATATAGAAAGATATTTTATTCTTCCAAATCTAAGAATATAAAGTATCTTTCTATAAGTACTACCAGTATCCTACATCTGAATCCGCTAATGAATTATTTTTTAAATACTTCGTCTTGATAACATTGTGACTTCATTTTAATAAGCATACTACATATCACTTTGGTGGATAGTTGTCTCATTGGCAATCATACCACATCTCCTTATTTTCATATATACTGAATTTGTTTACCTTCAATCTTATTATATTTTATTGATATTTTATGTTTCTCAGTAAACTTATACCAATGAGGTATAATAAACTGTTAAACGAAATATTTAGAAATTAAGGATGACAAAATACTTGTAAAAGGAGATACTCGGTCCCCTTTTATTGATACATTTAATGATAAACACATTTTTAAACTGATTGTTTTTATTACCAAACAGTGAGTTAATTGACATAATACTTGGTCTATGTAAACATTTATAATATAAAATTTACGTTCTTTTTTTCAACTGAGAACAGCAATATAGATCATGAATTAAAAAAAATCATAACCTATATCACCGGAGTTACATAAAGTACATTTCCTTTCATTGCGGCCAATGTTTTGTCATCTCCAAACAAAGCATGGTTACCTGCTCTGAATTTACATAGAACTTAGGGATTTTTTTTAAAGTAACTGAATCAGAAAAAATATCACACTATTCCAAGTCGAAACCCTAAAACCCCAAGCTTCCTGCTTTAAAAGTTACTGGATTATGCCATGCAATGATGTAAATTTAAGTTAGTTGTCATTTATAACTATAATCATTGGGATTCCATTTTTCTATTTCTACGTAGTTTCATATTTATAAAAAGGTTTTGTATATGCGAGCATAGTTTTAGAGTCGAGGAGGGGTTTGATATACTGACGATAGAATATATAATATGAATAATGAACAGTTTCTTTCACAACCCTATTTACTGTGGTGTGCAATATCATTATTATGTAATTCTAATTTGACTATTTTGAAGTTACGGTCGTATCCGACATCATCCGAGCAATTTCATTCATATTTCCTATTTTGTTATCATTGCAAACACATAATAATGTAAATTAACAGATAGAAAGGGTGCACGGTGTTAGTCCAGAACTATTTGAGAGGAGACAGTTGATTCAATATTTCGCCGGGTAATCCGTCAGTATTAAAGAGTCTTCGTTATCAATTTCAAAAATTTAAAGAAAGAACTTTATTTGAACTATTGCACAAAATTATAATATAATAATATAAATAAATTTTATATGCACGTGTATAAGCTAGAATTGCCATGGGATAATCAAGTACACAATCCTGTACGTGATCAGTCCATTCAACTTTCGATTGGTTATTGTACGCGTGTTCTATTTTCGCAGGTGTACTTGGGCGGGGCTTGAAAGTTTATTTAAGGTCGAAGGTGTGAACTGACCAATGACATCGATCGTTCCTTAACATGTTGTTCTAATAAAGTTTGTTTGACTGATTATGTCGCACGGCCTTTCGCTAAGCTTGGCTGCAGTTAAGTTTATAATCCACTGAGTAACAGACAAAATATACGTCAATCAAATGGCGATCACCATTTATCACACGATCGTCTCTCAGGTGACAACAGTTATTGTTCCCAGAATTACAGGCTTGATACGAACAAAACATACCACCACAATGGTGACTCGACACAAAATGCTCATAGTCGTCAGGGGAGCGATGGTTGGCCTTACCACAACGTCTCTCTGATCGTCCTATGAGTAATTATTCTTATAGTTCTCATTATTAGGGTTTAGGAACACACTAACCATACCATCATAATGACTATTCTAATCAAAGTATGTATAGACATCAGGAAGCTATGGTGGGCTTTACCACAACGTCTCTCCTGAATGTCCTATGAGTAATTATTCTTATAGTTCTCATTATCAGGGTTTAGGAACACACCATCCATACCATCATAATGACTATTCTAATTAAAGTATGTATAGACATCAGAGAAGCGATGGTGGGCTTTACCACAACGTCTCTCTGGTCGTCTTACAAGTGACAAATGTTATAGCTCCCAAGATGAACAATTTTATACATATCAACCATATACTTATGGTCATTATTCAACACCACATGAACCAAGAAACTGTGCGGATACATCAAATCAAAATGTTAATAGACATCAGGGGAGCGATGGTGGGTCCTACCACAACGTCTCTCCTGATTGTTCTATGAGTAATTATTCTTATAGTTCTCATTATTAGGGTTTAGGAACACACTAACCATACCATCATAATGACTATTCTAATCAAAGTATGTATAGACATCAGGAAGCTATGGTGGGCTTTACCACAACGTCTCTCCTGAATGTCCTATGAGTAATTATTCTTATAGTTCTCATTATCAGGGTTTAGGAACACACCATCCATACCATCATAATGACTATTCTAATCAAAGTATGTATAGACATCAGAGAAGCGATGGTGGGCTTTACCACAACGTCTCTCCTGGTCGTCTTACAAGTGACAAATGTTATAGCTCCCAAGATGAACAATTTTATACATATCAACCATATACTTATGGTCATTATTCAACACCACATGAACCAAGAAACTGTGCGGATACATCAAATCAAAATGCTAATAGACATCAGGGAGCGATGGTGGGTCCTACCACAACGTCTCTCCTGATTGTTCTATGAGTAACAGTTATAGTGCACAGAATGATGAGCTAAGTGATTACCACCAGACCAACTATTCAATAAATGATTCAAGAAAATGTGCAGTTCTCTCAAATCTTATCGAGATCGTTCCAGCACAAGATCCAAATAATCACCCATGCTACTCCTCTTCCAATCATAGTACTGACACAAGAACCAAATGTTGGAAAACAGATATTAATGATAGGGACCCGAAGAAAGAACTAAAACTGTGTCTAATGGTGACGTACATCAATCCTTAGAACAGTTTCAAAATGCATGTCAAGGACAACCCTTATTCTATACACAAACAGAGCAGCAGCAGCATTTTTAGTCCAGAAAAGCCTCATTCCAGAGAGACACAAAATCATATAACTGCCTGCCTAAAAGAAAAGCAAGACAATACCTCATCTGATGTAAATAAACAGAACAATGTAAATAATGTGCACCATGTTTTAGATTTTAATACAAAATATGTATTTGATAACAATCATAAATGTGATTCAACAAAAGAGAAGGCTGTCTTGAGAGTTTTAGATTTTAACTGTAAAATATATTAACTTCTGTGCCTCTCATACATGAGATTGAGAACAAGATTGATATAATGCTTATACAAGAACATTGCCTTTTGATTGTCAAATACATCTATTACAAGAACTACGTAAAATTTCAATGGATCTGGTAAAGCGGTTGATATGTATGATACCATTCCACCAAGTCATATGCCTCGAGGGTACGGAGGAGGGTATTCTTTGGAAACGTGAGTTTGACGATATAATTACTCCGCTGCAACTAGGAAATGAGAGAATTCAATGTATAGAAATCATAGGAAATCCCAATACTATATTTATATCTGTTTACCTGCCATGTAGGGGCTCTAATAACCACTTTACTGAACTCAATGAATGTTTGGACCACCTCCATGAAATTTATGAAACTTATAAAACTCTCATCAATTGATAATAGGTGGAGAACTTAATGAAAACATATACAGCTCAACAAATTCTCAACGAAAAACAGCCATATCTAATTTTATATCAGAACATGAACTTTCAACAGTTGAATGTGGAATTACTTTCATACATCCAAGTGGCCAAGCCATGTCTGCAATATACTACATACTGTTTCAAGACCATTATAAGGGAAATGTTGTCAAGATTGAAAATAGGAATAAAATAGCAATGTCTCTGACCATATTCCACTGATGTTGTCATTGAAATGTGATATATCCTATAAAAAGATGAAAGAACATACTAATACAAAAAAAAAAAAAAAAACTACAATGTAAACTGGAATAAGGTAGACAAGAATGAATATAAAACTTTGCTCAATGAGAAATTAGAGAAAATTAAACCAAAATCAGAAAAATTGAATTTAGATCAAGCCTTTGATGAACTGAACCAAATTATATCAGATACAACCTCAAAAATTGCTCCAAGAAAACAAAGGGAAGAAAAAAAGAAACTACCATTAATGAATGATGAAATTTTACAAGCTGTGAAAAGAAGAAAATTGCCTTCTTTGTATGGAAACAACATGGTTAGCCAAAAGAACCTGATAACTTCTATCTTAAGGAAAAACAATCACCATATATGATCTCAGGAAACTATGTAGAAAAGAGCAAGCGCTAGAAAGGATTAATGCTCGCCAACAAATCTTGGATGCTAAATCCAGTGATACTGCCTTATTTTATAAGCTAATTAGAAAACAGAGGGGAAAATGGGTAGATTTATTGAAGAACTTATAGTAGAAAATGAAACATATCAAACATCTGACCGTGTAATGGAAGGATGGACAAAACATTTTGGAGATCTTGCCAAAATATTTGACTATCAGAAATTTGATCAGAATCATTTAGAAGCAGTAGACGATGAAACAAAACTAATTTTAAAGATATGTCAGGAAAATGATTCACATGAAAAGTCTCAATCCAAAAATTGAAAATGCTGTCAAAAATTAAATACAAATAAAGCTATGGACTATTATGGAATCACTGCTGAAACTTTCATTCACGCTAGCGAAACATTTCTAGAGTATCTACAACTTCTAATTAACACAAGTTTTGAACATTGCTACATACCTAAATTACTTAGAATTGAAACCCTTTTCCTGTATTCAAACACAAAGGTGACATAAAGAATGCTAAAATTACCGAGGGATCACTGTAACACCAACTTATATATATATATATATATATATATATATATATATATATATATATATATATATATATATATATATATATAAAGTTTTCTTTCTCCTTCTTGCCGTGGTGTACAACTCAGTGTTAATAATAATAATAATGTTACTTTCCAAATCATAGAAGTCAACACTGAGTGGGACACCATGGCGAGAAGATGGAGAAAAACATTTGGATCCACCAGCTCCACACTTTAGAACCTGATGGGCTTAATGAAAAGACGAGAAAAGATACAGAAAAAAGAATAATTTAGTATACAACATCGTCTTTTTATCCTGTAATATTGGCCACTTGACGTTGTAAACTTCAACCATCAATTTTGTAAATAAATTAATAATCTTGAACTTCATCCGAATTTTGAATTCTTTACAAGGCAGCGAAATTCATGTACAATGAGCTGCAACAGTTTCTTATCTACATCCAATTTCACCTGGATAGATCCACGCTCGATGAAGCTAGTTTGTCCAGCGAAATATTGCGTTTATTTTTATCGCATTGTAAATATTTTTAACATTCTAATATTTGCATACTAAACAGTGTGTTAAATTTCATTGTTAGGCAACTTATAATTTGAATTAATCTTTGTACTTAATAATCCACACTCAAATAGATTTGTATGTTATGTGTTGCTATTTATAGGCACTTATATATTATATTACTATATAACATTAACGTTGTGTACAGTAGGTCAATTCCCACATCTTGACTTTATGATATGCCTGTCCCTAGTCAGAAATCTGTAATTCAGTGGTTGTTGTTTATACATCTAGCTGTGTGGCATACTTATTTTTCGTTTGTTGTTTTGCATATTAATCAGGCTGTTAGTTTTGTCGTTTGAATTGTGTTACATCTTATAATGCCAGAGCCTTTTATACGGAATATTCGTTTTCACCTGTTGCTAGGCAAATCCGAGCGAAAAATTAATATAGTTCACTTTGTTATAAAAGAATTTTGTGGTGTGGAATGTTCATTGCAATCCTGTCTTGGCCAAGATTATTATTTGTTAGTTCTTACCAGGCAAGAATCTTCCTTCCCAAAATTCTCCTACCTCAAAAATCAAGTGGTCGTATTTTGATGTTATTGGTACTTACTTTAGAAAGTCATATATAAAATATATGCTGTTGAAGGTTGGTCTACATACATATGTACAGTAACAGAGAGGCCAAAGATACCAACGGGACATTCAATCTCAGAAGTCATGAAAAACTGACAACACCATGGCCGAAAAAGAAAAAAGATCAAAAGCCTGTCCCAGGTTAGGAGGAGTGTTGAACGCCCAAAACATGGAGCCTGTAGTACGGTGGTTGTTGTTGGTTCATGTCTGTCATATTTGTTTTTGTGAATTGTTTTATTATAAATTAGGCCGTTAATTTTCTCAATTGAATTGTTTCATATATTTCATGTCGGGGCCTTTTATAGCCGACTATACGGTATGGTTTTTCCCTCATTGTTGAAGGCCGCACGGTTGCCTTTAATTGCTTACATTCACTTCATTTGAACTTTTTGGATAGTTGTCTCATTGGCAATCATACCACATCTCCTTACTTTTATATTAAAAGACAAACAACAGTATACAAAACACAACCTAGAAAACTAAAGACTGAGCAACATGAAACCTATCAAAAACAGTAGTAATCTCAGGTGCTCCGGAAGGGTGAGCAGATTCTGCTGAACATATGGCAACCGTTGTGTTACTCTTGTAAGTACACAAACCCGGGATAAGTCTAATTCGGTACGTCACATTCGGGGAAAAGTAACACTCATTTATACCATTAGCACTAAAGCGAAGAATCCAAGACATTTAGGATATTCTTTATTCAAATAACGAACTGTCAATGGTATTTTTAAACGTTCTCTATAAAAATAGGTCTACAACTTAAGAAATATATTTTCTGGCTTCATAATTGTGCTCTCTCTCTCTCTCTGGTGTAAATATATCGAAATCAATCGGATAAAATAAACACGATATATATTTTCAAATGTACATGTACCAAATTTATTTGCATGCTCATAATATAGTAATATTATTATATTCGTAATATGTTTTTGGGGGTAATTTGGAGAATTTAGTGTTCATTACAGATCTTTAATGGTTTCTTTTAATATATTCTAAAGTTTAAAGACGTGGAACGAATAAGAGCATATATAGCATATTGTGTATTATTGAGGACTGCATGTTTCTCATTATATATCTTTTGTTTGATTTATTGTAAGCCTATATTACTGCCTCATTGACGTGTACTCCACGTCACCTTTATTCCTCAATACAAATCAGAAGCGCCTGTTTCCGATGGCCTACTCGGGATATCAATACTAGGATTTGCAAAGATTTGAAATTGATGTCGGTATCCAAATGTTTCGTATGTTCTATGACAAGCTACGTCCATAATATCCAGTTGACTGTTGTCTTATAGACTGTACATGAACCTTTAGATATATTTCGGTTTAATTCTAATGTTTCGTTAGGTTGCAGTCTCATTACCCTTCCCCTCCCTTTATCCGCATAGAAGGACATTAATACAGATCAAATATATCTGTCTCTGATGGTTTACTCTGGATATCAATACTCAGAGTTTGCAAAGATTTGATATCTAGTTGTCGGTAACCAAAAGTTTCGTATGTCCTTTGACAAGCTTCATCAATAATACTCAAATGGTCTTTGTTGATAGCTGTCCGCCACATATTTGCTATGAGGGTAGAGTTTCCCGACTTTGTGTTAAAGTTACTTTCATATCCGGTTCCGCTTTCCAATAGATGGTGACGTATATAATTATCTACCTTTGCCGTGAAAGGTAAATTAGAAAAGCTAAACAGTTTTCTAAAATTCGGTAGGGGATTTTTAACAAGATCTTCATATTTTAACATGAATATATTATTATGATAAGCTCTTTTTAAAATTGTTGTTGAGTTGAAGTCTGACATCATATCCTCACACAATTCTCTAGAGTGAACTTTGACTACCTTTGGATCAAGCAGTCCAGATTTTATTAACGAATGGATCTGAGCTCTAGGATCTCTTACGACATAAATAATTTTAAGATTATCAGTTTTTCTCAAGATGTGTTCTATCGATTTCATTCTTAGTCGGACGACTTTCACTATTCGTCTCGCCTTAGGTACACATACGCTCTCCAACATTTTAATACAAAATGGAAAAGATGATTTTCGTATACAAGCAAAATACGATTTGGTGGCACGTGAGTGTATCAAATGGTTATTTTTCAGGTCTCCAATGTTTATTTTACTAAAATCACAGTTGAACCAATGATTTAACATTTCGGTTTGTACTCTGGGTAGGTTTCCGTGCATAGAAATATTTCTGAAAAAAAAGAAAATAAATGTGAATAATTGAAACTTAAAAGAGGATTTGGGAAGTCAAAATAGAATCAAAATAAACTATATTGATAACAATCGGATAATGCGTACTTGACTCAGTATACAGAACTAGATTTAGGTAAATATAAAAATAAGGAGATTTGGTATGATTGCCAATGAGACAACTATCTACCCAAGTTCAAATGAACTGGATGTAAGCAATTATGGACAACCTTAAGGCCTTCAACAATGAAAGAAAACCTTACCGTACAGTCGGCTATAAAAGGCCCCGACATGAAATATCTGAACTAATTCAAACAAGAAAACTAACGGCTTAATCTATAACAAAACAATTTACGAAAACAAATATAACAGACATACACCAACGACAACCCATGAACTAAAGGCTCCTGACTTGGGACAGGCATATAAAGAATGTGGCGGGGTAAACATGTCTTAGGTACTTTATGCAAATGATTTGAACCACGTTTCCTGGGCCCTTTGATTAAATAACTTCCCTTAGTTGTAAATTGAAAATATAAACTATATCAAAATTACGGATAATCCAGTCTTTTCCGTCATGGATGTAAAACTAACGTGTCTTTGAAAATTTCCTTTGGCGGATATTTACAAATGTGTTGTGTAATTCTAATGGAAATGCTGAAAATGTTACTATTTACGAATTAGGAAGGATGAAATCATCATATATTTAAAAGAATTTGGCCGAAAACTTAAGAAAGCATGTAAGATAAAAGATGTTTAACATGAAAATTCAGCCTTCAAGGTGTTTCTCTACATTCGAACAAATCATGAACAACCTCTTCTTGTATCTTTATTTCTATCTGAATTTTGCTTTTTATGATATTTCCATATTTTATATAGCAATTGTACTACAGACACGCTTCCGATTCTCAAACTGAAAAGCCGAAAGTTTTCAAAATAGACAATGTTCATTTGTACACGAACAAAAGGAAAAACATGTTATTTTAACACCTATACATGTATGCGAACAAATTGTTGATCCGACCTAGGAATTGGCATATTTGCATTTTTATTTAAGGGCATGTATAATCCTATTGCAATGGCTGTCGTCATGATAAGGCAATATGGCCGCTATGCAAATTAACAAAGTACCCCAAATTTGGCCAAATGCATTACAGCTAATAAATAAATAATGGTAATATACTATGATTGAAATAAGGTCATTCGTTCCCTAGAAAAAACTTCTTTTGTTTTTATCGAAACGAAAAACGAGTTATATTCCTCAGTTACTTCCTTCTGAATACCGTACACATACTGGCCCACTTCGATTCGTCCAACTCGGGTTAGTAGAGTCTGTCGAGTTTAGTCGACTGACAATCGAACCCCGAGTTTGAACTTTGAACCTACCTGAGTTAACTCGACATCAACCCTAGGTTGGGGCAGGTTTACTAGAGTTATAAAATGGCGACAAACAAGAACAGCAAAGAAAAGTATGATACAAATAACTTAAATTTTACAAAATACAGCCAAAGAAAGGGGTTGTTAGCAAAATTATTTTTGTTTGTTTTTGACATGAAATAAATATTTTCCTGTGTAAATACTGTCGGTGATGTTTATAAATAGAGCAGAGAAAATGATATTTTCGTGAATTTGAGTTGCTAAGAGTAAGATGTGAATGTATTACGACAATCAATTCTCTTTAGGTTACAATGAAGTAATTATTTACATAGGCGACAATGGAAACCTTTTGGGTCCTGCGTTTTCACTATAAAAGATCCGTTGATAAAAATGTCAAATTATGTATTATCAACACCTTTGAGTGTAAATAAAACTGCAAAACACATATGGTGCCGCAGCTTTTTGATAGAAAATGGCATTTTAAGGGTACTCAACGGTTCCGGAATTTTGAAATAGTATGAATGAAGAACACCCTTGCTTAATTTGGCACAGAAAATGTTGCTCGTCACAGAGAGTTTCCTCCAAATTTCTCGCTATTTCTACACCAATGGCCAACACTCATTTCTCACTATTTCAATTTTGGTTTCTAATTAGCAGGGCAGCAGAAAATAAATTTACTTCTACCTATTATCTTGGGTGTGAAATCTAGGTGGCGCCAGTCATCTTTAATTACTTCCTTTCAATTTACTTACAACACGAGTTTTAAAATGAATGTAATGACCTGGGAAGAACTGGAAATGATTTAATGATAAAAGTTCTTCAATATAATAATGTTGCAAATTTGAACATAAAGTTGTTTATTATCGACGTCTATAAAAGAAAATTAACTACTGCTGCTATATATATTCCACCATTTTGAGATCAACTCGAGAAGAGTTTTCACTTCGATTCGAAGAGGGTGCACACATGCGCATTAACACTGATTTCATAACTCTAGTCAACCCTAGTTGGACGAATCAAGTAGGCCCTTAAGGGTGAGAGCTTCCACACATGACAATCGTTTTGGTACAGACATTTCCTTACGTAGAAAATGGTGGATTAAACCTGGTTTTATAGGTGAATCAACATATACTCAAATCAGTTTTCAATATTTACTGTGTTTTTATTTTTAATTTTATCGTAAGACATAAGTTATAGCTACATAAAGAAATTTATATATTTTGTTTTATAATGTTTCATGTTAAAAGTGCCAGATTTTGATTTGCTTATCCCTGCTGGTGAAATAAAGAAAAACACTTGTTTCTATCATGTAAAATGCACAAATACAATCCGATAAATCGATTATTAGTTTTTCATCATATTTATATTGTAAAATATCAATATGCAGACAATCTGATAATCGGTACCTATCCCATGGGGCAGCGGGAGATAATGTTTTGAATGTCACCCCACTTACAGACCAATCAAAATCGATAATTTAAGCTGAGAGTTTGAAAATAAATATTATGAACACTAAATGTTCAATATAAAGCAAGAGAATGCAGAATCGTCCTAGAAAAATGAATGTTCATGCGGCGCAAAGGATCACAATAATGATGCGTTAAAATCTTTTATCCCTACTTGTAACTATTATACTTCGCATAAATTAGTATAACAGTCTCAGGCCATCCAGAAAATGCAATAATCATTATTTTATTAATAAATTTATAAATAAACCGTTCTTTTATCTCTCCATTGTGTAATGATTATCGTACATTGACAAATGTTTTACATTGATTGACGTTGGACAAGTTTATAATTGTCAATATATAGGAGTGGATCCAGGATTTTCGAAAGGGGTGAAATTCGATAGAACGGATTATATACCGCCGAAAGTAGCGAGTCTAACATTTTGGACGATTTTGTGCTAAACAAATCATATATAAATCTTTAAAACTTAGTATAATAATTTGTTTGCCATCAAACGGGGTGGGATCCGCCACTGATAAAATATAACTATATCGTACGACATCTTAGCATTTTATAAGAAACGAGAAAACAGAGACACCCGCCTCATATAGATAAATTTATACCACTTAAGGAATTCATACATACCTCTTCCAGCTAAACTAGCTAAAAGGAAAGCCATTATTAATGTACAAAACAAGGACGGCAAGTGTTTTCATTGGGGTGCTAGCGGCATTACATCATGAAGAAGTGGATAAGATCATGTTTATCGATTAAGTCAATACATAAAATGGGAAAACGACCTTAACTTTAATGGTATTGACTTTCCAGTTTCATAAAATCCATTAACAAATTTGAAAGAAGGAATACAGACCTTAAGATTAATGTGTTTGGTTATGACGGTGTAGAAATAGATGAGAATGATGAAGAAAAATTGGAAGTGTACACCTTAAGAATTTCGAACAACACCGGCACGAAACACATCGACCTTTGTTTTTAACGAACGCTACTAAACAACATTACTGTTGTATTTAAAGTTTGTCACGTCTTTTAACGTCGCAAGTAACACATCATAAAGAATCGGTTTATTTTGTCGAAGGTGTTTAAACCATTTTTCAAGACAAGACACTTTAGATGAACACATGGAGTATTGTAATCAAAAGGATGCAGTAAAATCGAGATGCCAGATGAAGGTCATCGTATTTATTTTCAAAACCATAAACGATCTATGCGTGTTCCTGCCGTTATTTATGCTGATTTCGAATGTTATTTCAACAACATAGACACCTGTCAACCTGATGCATCAAAACCTTACACCAATTCTTATAAACGACTCACACCTTCTGATTTTTATCACCGTGTCAAGTATACACATAAGGACACCAAAGAAGGAACACTGTACTGTAGAGCAGATGTAGCTAAAAGTTTGTTGAATGTTTGGAAGAAGAAGTGAAGGACATTGCCGACATGTACCAACACAAAAAGACATGGTTATGACAAAGAAGATGACAAACGTTTTAAAGCAAGTACTCGTTGTCACATTTGTGATGATGAATTAGGGATAGACAAAGTGCGTGACCACGATCACTTGACAGGTAAGTACCGTGGTGCAGCACATAAAAAGTGTAATTTAGACTTTCAACTTCCTACCTTTGTTCCTTTGTGTTTCATAATTCAATTGAGTATGATGCGCATTTGTTTGTAAAGGAATTGGGGTTTACTGACGGTAAGATTGACTGTATTCCCAATACGAATGAGAAGTATTTTAGTTGTTTTAAGAAAGTAGAAGGTGGTTTAGACATGCGATTTATTGATTCATGTAGGTTTATGTTAAACTTATTAGACACCTAAGCAAAGAATTTAACCAAAGACAAATTTAAGGCAGTAAAGGAGTGTTTTGGTGAACATTATGAACATATGATTAGAAAAGGGTGTATCCTTATGATTACAGGAACGGTCCTACAAAATGGAGGAAACAGAATAACCATCCCCTCACGCGTTTCACAATAGACGTGATGGTGAAGACATTAGGACTATGTACATTCACAACGTGTGTTTAAAACATTTAAATGCCAATCCATGCAAGACTACCACAATTTCTACTTGAAAGGTGATGTGACACAATTAGGGGACATTTTTGAAGACTTTAGAGACATTTGTTTAACATATTATGGACCTGACCCATTACATTATTACACGTCACCAGGGTTAGCGTACGATGCAGCGTTAAAAATAACTAAAGTAAAACTAGAATTGTTATACGACCCAGATATGTTACTGATGTTTGAAAAGGCGACTAGAGGGGGTGTTTCTCAAATAAGTCATCGACATGGTAAGGCTAACAATAAATACATGAGTCACCACGACACTACACAACCTACTGAATACTTAACGTATTTAGATGCTAATAATTTGTATGGGTGGGCCATGTCAGAACCGTTACCTACAGGTGAGTTTGAATGGGGAGAACCAGAGGATGTTGAAGACATTTTAAATTGGGAAGATGATGGTGAGTATGGGTGTATGATTGAATGTGATTTAGAGTATCCATCATGATAGTCATAATGACTACCCTTCCTACCTGAAAGTAATTACATGAATGGAGTTTATAAATTAATACCCCATTTAAACCCCGTCAGAAAAGGTACTTCATTATAGAAATTTGAAACAGTGTCTTCATAATGGCATCCTATTAACCAAAGTACATCGTGTCATTACATTTAAACAATGACGTTGGCTTAGGTCATACATTGACAAAACACGAAACTGACAGCGGTATCTAAAACAGATTCTGAAAAGGATTTTTTAAATCGATGAACAATTCCGTGTTTGGAAAAACGTTGGAAAACATTCGTAAACGTGTAGATGTAAAATTAGTAACGACAGAGAAACAAGCATTAAGACTAGTAGCTAAACCCAACTTTGACCGTCGAGTCGTATTCACTTAAAACATGGAAGCTGTGCATATGAAAAAACTGAACTGAAATTTGACAAGCCTGTTTACTTTGGGAGTTGTATTTTAGACATTTCTAAAATTTTAAAGTATGACTTTCATTATAAGTTTATACGAAACATGTATGGGGATAAGGCACGACTTTTGTTTACCGATACCGACAGTTTAGCCTATGATATTCAAACAGAAGATTTTACAAAGACATAATACCCCACATACAAGACAAGTTTGACACTTCCAACTATGCTACTGATAATCCTTTTAGAATTCTAACAGGTGTGAACCTAAAATCATTGGTAAATTTAAAGATTAATCTGGGGTAAGTGTATGGCTGAGTTTGTAGGTCTTCGAGCTAAAATGTACTCCTATCACATGGATGATGGTAAAGACACTAAAAAGCGAAAGGTATGAAAAGGCAGTCATTAAACGTAACATTACATTTGAAGATTACAAAACTTGTTTAACAACACAACAAGCATGTTATAGAACGATGAATGTAATTCGTAGTCATCTTCATACCATGTACAGTGAAGAAATTAACAAAGTAGCCCTTTCGGCAATCGACGACAAACGTTACATTTTACCAGATGAAATCAGTACCGTGGCACATGGACATTACAAAATTGAAAAATTACCTTAAAGACGTGTGGTGGCAGAAGTAGCAATGCCTGGATTAATCAAACATCGTAAAAATGTATTATATAAAGAACAACAACAATTTATCATATGTAAACATAAGATGGATGTTATTGAAAGACGATTGCAACTTCGAACACGTTTGGAGGCTAGAAAACTTAAAATAAATGATACGAGTACACAACATTGTACTTCCCAACAAGCCCCTATCAAACGGAGAGTTGGAGAAAGCAGTTAAAACTCTTAAGATACCTCATTTTAAGATGTATTCATGCGGGATACCCTACCTTCCCAACCACGTAGTAAAGAGTGTGGTATTCTAAACCATGATACCTTAAGGGTTCCTGGAACCCATTGGACGTGTTGGTATAAGACGACAACTAGCAAAGTAAATTTCGACTCTTACGAACTTCCATCCCCGACGAATTGGTAAATTACTTAAAACCTAAGATCTACTACAACACCGATGAACTTCAGATAAGAGGAACAGTGGTCTGTGGACACTTTTGTGTATGTACGTCTTAAAATGTTTGTCGGAAGGTCAACCTTTTGATGCGTGTTTTCCATTGGATGCTATAAATAAATGACAGACAAATTTGGATTTTATGGAAAGAGAGAAATAAATATGAGTCAATTGCTCGAAGACTTAAACATGAACGACAATCGTATTACCAACTTGAAACATCCGAGTCACGATGCAGATGCTGCAACGAAAAGATGGATCATGCAAGAAGTGAAAGACGTGACGAGTAAAACGAAGCATTACAATCCGAGTGTAAACGGATAGAGATAAGATATGATGCAGCAATCAAACAACTCGAGAAAAATGGTTACAGTCTAATACCACCATGCAACAAGACCTCGGGAGTGGATAAGATTTAAACCTCCACACAACAAAAATCGATGCATTGGTGGATCGCATGTTGGCGATGGAAGAGCAAACCAAAGAAGACTTGGATGGTATAAGAATGTTCATGAAATTAAAACATCCTGCTGTGGTTAGTGGTTCGGTATCTGGTAAAGACATAGCTCAAATGTTTAAGCCTTCACCACCATAATGTCAATCTTTGCTATGTTATAAATAAAATGACAGAAACATTTGGAATGTATGGACATGAAGACATCAATAGGAATAGTTTTCTCGAAGATCTGAACATGAACAATAATAGTATCACTAACTTAAAATCTCTCTTGGGACTCAAGAACGAAAAGCTTACACATTATTATTGCTTGTCTGATTGTTTGGTTCAAGAATTTAAGGACTTAAGGTACCCTTTCCTTTGAACAAAGACTTCTTTTACACCAACCTTGGTTCGTTTTGCAAGAACTTTTCGATGCGGTACATGTCTTGATCCGTCTTTTGAAGTTCGGGCTCGTCGAAGAAACCTTCTACTTCCTCGTCATTTAAATCCCATTTTTTCTTTCATGGTACGGTTCCATCGTTCAATGACACTTGTTTTTCTTCATTCTCGGTAGAGTACAGTTCAATGTTGTGTTTCGAGGTAACTCCTTAACCTCTTTGTTGTAAAATTCAGTACCTTTATCTGTCCATAACTTTTGAGGAAGTCGTGATGCTAATGTGAAGACCGCTTGGAAGGCGTCTTTGGCCGTGATACCTTTCTTGTTTTTGAGAGGTATGAGCCACCCGTATTTAGAAAACACATCGATAATACTTACAATGAATTTAAATCCTTTGTTATCGCGAGAAATGAACTCATATCGACGAGATCGGCAGTCCAAATCTCATCCACACCTCCAACGATCACACGTCGAACGGGTTTATGTAATTCTTCTGCTAATTGATCTGTCCAAAGAACTTTTTTTATGTCCCAAACCAAATCGTTTTTAGTACCGATGAGAGGTTTAACGATACCACGATCCATTTCTCTCTCATGGTTGTATTATGGATGGAGTCTAATTTTAGGAGCATATTTTTATAACACACGGAATTACGTGTCGGTGTATCTGTATGTCGAGCAAAACAGAGGTCATGACGATAGGCAGCTTCATCGACTCGATTGATAGGTGTTTTATCTGCATTAATTCGTTGATGTAACTTTGTTCCAGGTCCCATAAACTGATGTCCCGGAAGATGCATTTCTACGGGTAGATGGTTAATGAGTTTGTCCATAGAACCCTTTTCTTTGATCTTCGACACACGGCGCAGATTCCACCTTTTCGTCGTCGTCCGTTGCTATTTGTCTCTTCAAAAGACTTTTCGTTTCTGTAGTTCTTTACATTTCAAACAATAGAGTGTCATTTATTTAAATAAATGACGTTGAAGACATCTCATACAATGAAACGACTGTGAACAGAAAGAATCACTTCCTTCTTCCACAGCGGTCGATTCGAGGGTTGATTATTGGCAAGTCAGACTGTGGTAAGACAACATTACTCAACAACTTTCTCCTTAATGAGGATTGGTTAGATTACGATTGTTTGCACGTGTTTGGAAAATCACTTCATCAACCCATCTATCAACTGTTGCAACATGCATTGGAAAAGGGATACACCAAAAAAGACATACGATCTTTGTTATCCGTTAAAGGAAAATACCCTTACTCTTTAATCGATGTTGTAAAGACTGACCCCACCTCAACATCCTAGTGGTATCGAGGCCTTTATGAACAAGGAGAAGATGTACCAGACCCTCGACAACTGGATTCCCATCGTAAAAACTTGATAGTGTTTGATGATTTGATGTTAAGTAAACAAAACAAGTGTGAAGATTACTACGTTAGAGGTCGACATAACAACGTGGATTGTTTCTATCTATGTCAAAATTACTTTAAACTTCCACGTCAAACGATTCGGGAAAACAGTAATTTCACCTGCTTATTTTCACAAGACGACGCTAAAATCTTCAACACATTCATTGCGATCATTGCTCAGATTTCACCTTTGAGGAGTTTAAGACGTTGTGTAATCACTGTTTGGAAGAGCCTTACGGATTTGTCACCATCGATCTGACTAGCCCTAAGGAAAATGCAAAATACAGATTAAAATTATCAGAGTTCTATAAACAAATAAAGAATGGATAATATACATGAAGATTTTAAACCTTACGTTGAAGTGTTTGGTAGTAGTAGTAGTAGTAGTAACAATGATGATGTGTGTGACCATAACTTTGAACCGTTTGACGACAGGGTAAAACAATGTTTAACATGTGGTGTTGAACACATCTACAATCGATATAGTAATGGTAATGACTTTGAGTATTGGAATTTAGGTAAAACCTTCCACAAGTCAAAACACCCACCTCAACAACCACAATGCATTTCAACAACGATCATAGGACATCAATGCACTCGTCCATGTCAACCTAATAAAAACTATGTCTTAGATACTTGAATTTTAAGAAAAGAATGATCTTAACTATGAATTACCTTCGTTGTTTAGGCTAAACAACATTCAAGGTTCAACGTTCAACGCTCAACGATCAACGTTCACGCTAAACAACGTTCAACGCTCACCTCTCAACAGCGTTCAGCGTTCAACGCTCAACTAAATAAATGACGTTTATTAGCATCACCGATCCTAAACAACGTGAAGCTCTTGCTAAGGAGTTACACGATATCAAGCGTAACATTCAAGCTAGCAAAGTACAAGAACGACTGAACAAACATGACAAACAAGGATTGAGTCGTGATCTTAACAAGTTTTTTAAACCCGTCGTAGAAGCACAAGAGAAAACGGCTTCTAAAATCATCAAGACGATTGAAGATCTCCCAGCGATCCTACCATTCCTTGCATTGCCTCCTCCACCTCCGAGTTTGCCGATCCATTACCTATCGAACTACCTACAAACTACCTACAAACAATATTAACGTTGGTCCTCTAGCGGAGCATTATTTACACCTTATGACTACTTATAATAGATATAAGAAGATGTGGTATGAGTGCCAATGAGACAACTCTCCGTCCAAGTAACAATTTATAAAAGTAAACCATTATAGGTCAAGGTACGGCCTTCAACACGGAGCATTGGCTCACACCGAACAGCAAGCTATAAAGGGCCACAAAATTACTACTGTAAAACCATTCATACGGGAAAACCAACCTTTGGTTTGCGTTCTGAACATAAAAATTCTTCGACGGGAATTCAGAGGTCATGATCGATGGAGATGACCTTTTGTAAATGGTGTAAGGTATAAACAGAACCCTGGTTTATGGGAACTCATGGTGATGAAGCAACCCACGGATTATGAACATGGTGATTTGGAGCATGTCACCCTAAATGCTCAACTCTATCCAGCCGTAGACTTTAACAACCTCTTCACCCAGTGTCAAGTATCTAGGGTGTACAAGGAAGTCGCCGATTTTCATAAAAATTTTTAACATGAATTATCTCGTTAGCAATAGTAATATCAACCCTTCTGACCTGATAGACCTTTACCCTTTATTCGTCATCGATGTGAGTCACCAGTCTGAAAAGTTGAGAGAGTCTGTAGTTGACATTCAAATCAGGCCAGCATTTGGACACAATGTTCCAGCGAACACCGAAGCTTTTGCAGTGGTGATCTCAGATAGACTCCTACAGTTCGAGTCTGATGGACAAAAGATGAACGTTATGTTCTAAAGATAAATGGATCATCACTTGTTACAACACATCGTTGAAAATACAGCACCTACGGAGGGTTTCTCTTTCATTGTGTCTGCTAATAACAACAAAATCGATACCAGGTTCAATCCACCCATTCACTTAAAAATGGAAAGAAATATGAAATGGCTCTGGTCAACCTGGAGACTTACTACTCTTTCCCAAATATTCATGCATGGAACAATACCTTTTGTTATTCTAATGATAATGGTGCCACCTGGTTTACCGTTGCGTTAAATACTGGCTCTTACTCTATCGAAAACATCAACAAGGTGTTACAGAGGAATCTACAACTCAACAAACACCTCATCAAAATCCAGATCGGTGCTAATCACAGTACACTAAGGGCTACAATTACTTTAGCTAGAAACTATCATGTCGATTTTAATGTTATCAATAGCATCAATACAGTGCTGGGCTTTAACAAAGAAATCTACACATACGATCGAGCTACAAACGGTTACACAGAGGATGAAACCATTGTCAGCATCAACAGCATTCTCGTCAACAGTGATATCATCAGTAGTAGCTATGTCAATGGATCACAACAACCCACCATCTACAGTTTCTTCCCAAATGTATCCCCGGTATGAAAATCATTCAAACTTTTAAAACTTGGTCTATGTACCAGTCACACTGAACACCATTAATCGCATGAGTACTACTCTGACGGATCAAGATGAAAATCCCATCGATCTGAGAGGTGAACATTTAAATATACGTTTTCATCTTCGTGAGATATAAACCACCTTAAAGCTAAAAAAGCTAATGACTTAATATGGAACACAACAAGAGATGTGATTGATGTGTGTGTAAATTAAATTTCACGTTGACTCAGTGTTCTGTCCTGTTGACAAACATTACCAATCCACGTATTGTAAGTATTGGAGTAACATTACAATAATGGATTACATGGTAGATCATCAAAAGTACGTAGTGCTTCCACAACCTTTTGTTTGTTTGAATGTTGTTTAGCCTTCATTGAAGACAATACGCATGATTACACGTTTGGTAGGAGTAAAGCGTTAGACATGTCAGTAAACCAGGTGATCCTGAACCATGCTGTGCTAGTCACCGGTCGGTGTTAAGCGTGTTTGGAGGACCCATGGGGTATGATGAATTTAAAAACTGTTTGTAACTAAAACGTATTACATGCAACGTGCTTTACTACTGAAACCCCTTCAACACGAGTATGCTGTAGTGAAAAAACATAAGTAAAAAAAACGGTTTTGTTTTTTAGGGAATTAAATCCCTAAAAAATGAAATCTTCGTTAGGTATAAATAAATGAACTTTCATACACATAGTTTAAATTTGACACAAGGTCAAGCCTATAAATTACAAAAGCAATCAACAATGGTTGTCCCGTTAGTATTCGTTTATCGCATGCTAATTTAACGGAGAACAATCAGATGTTGCTCACTCAGCGACAAATACGAAAGATCGACAAGCTGTTAAAAGTGGTAAAGGTGGTATGGTCTTGGAGTTGAGTGTAAAACAACTCAAACAAAACATGCAAAAGGAAGGTGTTTTTTGGGAATGTTAGCCGGATTAGCCATGCGAGCTCTTCCCATGTTAGCTAAAACAGTACTCCCCGCTTTAGGTGTAGGTGCTTTGAGTGGTTTAGGTAGTGCTGCCATGAGTAAAGCCGTTGGTTCTGGTCTCTACCTTAAACGTGGAGGTAATGTTTGCATTTGTAAAAAACAAGGTAAAGGTCTATATCTCACCCCAGGTCAACTCCCTAACACCTATGGAGATGGGTTGTATTTAAAACATGGAGGTAAATTTTATAATACAAATGATAAACAGGGTAGTGGTTTGCTTTTAGGTCCCAATAGTCCTTTAAGTCAAGTTCCTCTTCTAGGTTGGTTGTTATAAATAAATGGATGACGTAGACTCTAACAAGCAAACGTATCGGGAAGACAAAATTCTATCCGTTGAACACCTTCTAGAGGTAGAGATGCTTAAATACACCAAAATTCTAAAAACATACAATAAACTAGACAAGGTGCTTTCTGTTGCATTAGGAACCTGTTCTGTTCTTAACGTTATTTGTACAACAAGTGCACTCAGTACTGCTGCAAAAGGAATCGGAGCCATTGTTTGCATTCCTTTAAGTTAACTAGCGGTCATTAATTCGTTAGGAATGATGGGGTTAACGGTATTATCCAAACGTATTCATAAAAACTGTAAAAAACATAAAGATACCATACAACTCATTAGAACCTCTAAATCTAAGATTGAAGATGCAGTTAGTAAAGCTTTGGATGATGATGACGTTAGTGACAATGAGTTTACAGGTATTGATACATGCTTAGACTCTTACTACACTGAAAAACAACACTTACGACTCCTTAAGAAAAACACAAACTAGTAACACACACACAATATGTTTTTAATCTAGTGTTTGCTAGAAAAAAAAAATGAATTGGTCTTACATACACTAGTTTTGTTAAGTTGTAACACATCATCATTATAACATCACCTACAGCTGCGCCTGCACTTCATCGTCGCTATCATTTCACTGTTAAAGCCACTGTCAGTATCACTAGTCTCCTCCTTATCACTACTAAACCCATCAAACTCACTATACTCCTCATAGATAAGAGATATGATTACCGTTTGAACCATGGTAAACAACCTATTATTTCTATCATCTTCAAGAAAATCATAAATGCTATCATCATATTCTTCCATGTTCATTAATACGTCAACCATATTGTTTATTTCTTCTGAAATAAACCTGTCTTCAAAGGGTACCATTATGTCATTAACCGCATTTAATATTGTTATTAACTTAGTTTTAATATACTCATCTTCATTCATTATTTAACTATTAACAACTCATCCTTTTAAGGTTTTTTGTCAATTTTACCAACATTCTAATTACCATTATTTGCACGGTGATGCATTCTATATACATCACTTACCATATTGTATAAAACCTCATCTTTTATGTCCTCTTCTTCATAATCACCTATTTACATGTCAACCATCTTATCCATGGCTACAGCAGTATACCGACTTTGATATAAAGATCTTTTTCAATTGGTGAATTTCCAGGTTAACGTCCCACCATGCAATCGTTACTTCAATATAAAACCTATTGTCTTCTTCAAGATTAGATTTAATGGCTTCAAAAAATAACAGTATGGTTACTTAATGGTCCCAAAGTGGTTTTAAGTTTATACTTTATAACCTTTACCATGTAGGATGTAGCTTGGTCAGATCCCAATTTCAGTTTAATTTTATCCAATATGGTGTTTACTGTGTTAGACATGATTGTTAATTAAACACACATTGTTCATGGTATTTTTTTTTTTAATTTCATACCATTAAAAAAATTACTAAAAAGGTTTGACAGTGTAAGACTAATTTCTCGCTAAAAAGGTCTTACAATGTCAGACTAGTTCCCACTAAAAAGGTCTGACAGCGTCAGACTAATTTCCCCTAAAAAAGGTCTGACAGCGTCAGACTTATTTCTCGCCATCATAATATAACACTATAGTACTCAAGTCTTTATAGTTATTTTTTTGAATTTTGTAGTACTACTTTAAAATTCAACTCTTATTCTTATTCAAATTTTACCTCACTTTCAAAAATTTTAAAAATGTTAAAATTCAACTCTTACTCCTATTCAAATTTTACCTCACTTTCAAAATGTTAAAAATGTTAAAATTCAACTCTAACTCCTATTCAAATTTTTACCCCATTTTTCAAAATGTTAAAAGTTTAAAAAAGTTAAAATGTAAAGAAAATTAGAGATGGTGTAGAATCCCCTTATCCAAATACTGCCATATGTCCATTGCCCTTGACCTCATTTCATAGTCCAGCGATTTCCTAAAATGAATAGCTGTTTTTCATTGAGTGAATTTCACACTAATAATAGTTGATAGGATAACTATTCTTGATTCATGGGATCCTTGCAAGTTATGCTTGTCCGTCAGGCAGGGTTCACCTTACCATTACATCATTTAATGATCACGGTTAACATTTCACGGTCAAGTCCGTATCTCAAATACTATAAGGAATGGCCAACTATATTTGGTTGTATGGTGCACATGACTTTTAGGGCTTGACCTTGACCTTGACCTAATTTTTTGGTTAATTGTTAAATGTTAAGTTTTTATTGGTTAGGGTTGGTTGCAATGATTGTAATGTGTACATATCCGTCTGGCAGGTTTCATCTGACCTTGACCGTGACTTTTGTCATGGTTCATTGAACAATGTTAAGTTTATGTGATACTTTTATATAATAGATAGAGAAAATCTTACAGTGGGAGAAATGTTCAGATTGTTGACCTCTACCTTTTGTACATATACATAAAAATTCTCAGACGACTTTTTATAAGAGTTATTGCCCTTAAATGACAAATTTCACATTTTTTTTTCAATTTTGCCTAATATCTTGAAATCTATAAAGGAAGGACAGAAACTTTAAATTGCAAAATGATAAGCCTGACAAGATCTACATATAAAAGACTTGGTCTTTTTAACTGATTTTCAGTAACACTATTTGTAAAGAAATAAAAGTGTATTGCATAATTGCATTATTTGAATTTCGTTATGTTATACCCCCGATCCTAAAGAGGGATACTGGTTAACTTCTGTCCGTCCGTCAATACGACTGTCAGTCCGTCCGTCCCATACATTTTTTTCTAAAAAAAGTAACAACCAATATGACATTAAGCTTCGTGTGAAAATGTTATACTGCGTAATGCAGTTTCAGATACAACGATCATAATCTTTTGTTAAATGAATTCTTATATATTCTTACACATAATAGCAAAGTATGAAATTTTAGTAGCATTTTTCTCAACAACTTCAAATGAACGCTTTACTGTGTGGTGTGATTTCACATCCTTCCATATGTCGGGGTTCAATTTACTTTCCAAAACCTAATACCATGTGGAAAAAGGTGGCTTGTCGGTTTCAAACGATAAATAAAGTACCCAAATGAAAACGGATAGTGGTTGCCATGGTTTTCTTTTAGTATACAATAGATCTTTCATATGTGCGTGATGAAACATTGAGTTCAAATTCCCAATCAATTTTATTACAATATACCAATGGATTTAACAAACAATTATAACAAATAATAATAAAAAAGTAGTATATATAACAATTGTAGAAAAAAGAAAGTGTTTCTCTTACTTGTATGAAATGACATTTGTATAAAAATATTCAAACAGATTCTTAACAGTATAAAAGTTCTCTATAAATATAATTGAGGCCTGAAAAAACAATACGACAATACAGACTGTTCATCCTCATTGATGTTAGTTCCTAGTATGTTTAGACTTGCTAGATCTGTATCGAAAGCCTTTGTTACATATTTGGCAACGATATTGGTCTACACCTTTTCGTGCTTTCCTGTCACATGGTCAGATAGAAGATCTTTCCTCTCGAATATCTGAGGACACATTGAACACTTGAAACTTTTTGCAATAAGAGTGGTACAAACTTTCAAGTGCCTCTTGTATGAACCTTTGTATGTGTACTGCTTTTTACATTTTCCACACTTGAAAGGTTTATTTCCCATATGCGTGTTCATGTGGCCAAGAAAGTGGGCGTTGTTTACAAACTTTTTGTTACAGATCTGGCATTCCCGTCTCTTCTTGTCAATGTCAGAGTGACTTATCTCATGACGTCTGTGGCCACTTTTTGTTTTTTTCCCACAAAAACAGCAAATAAATCCAGGCTGATCATTGGTGTCGTTTAAAGCAGTTTTAACAGCAGATGAGTTTTCATGAATAAGCTCATGAAATGACTCATCTGCTCCCTCAATAGTCACGTTTTCTGTCATCTAAAGTAATTAGAAAAGATTATTTTGAACGGTGTTAGAAATGTTTAATGAAAGATAAAGTTATACATTTTGGGAAATCGTAATATTGTAACCAAGTGGAGTTTTAGCCTCCCCTTCAAATTAATAATCGATATCCAAACTTTCAAATCTTACATAATTTATTTATTGTAGTAAGGGTAATCATAACACAGAGACAACTTTTAGCGCAAAACGCACATTTACTATACATGATTCTGTAATCGGATTACATAAGCCCTTTTCAACTAATTTTTATAGTGTTATTCTTATGCTGTGCTGTTAAACTACTTTTTCTTTTTGGGGACCCAGGCGCCAACACGTTTAACCGCGCCATTCTGTATATGCTAATCCCGAATCAAGGAGCTTGTATATCAGTGGTTGTCTTTTGTTGCTTTATAACATATTTGTTTTTCTTATTTTGTTTTGTACATAAAATAGGCCGTTAGTTTTCTCGTTTGAATTGTTTGACATTTGTCATTTCGGACCCTCTTGTAGCTTGTTATGCAGTATGGGTGTTTCTCATTATTGAAGGCCATACGCTGACCTGTATTTGCTAACTTTTATGTCATTTAGTCTCTGATGGAAAGTTGTCCCATGGGCAATTTCCACGGGGAAATGACCACTTGGGTTGTTCTAAATAAGACGTAGATATTGTGACGATAATATGTTTCAAACCAACTTTCATTCAAATTGAAATATTAATATACATTTATTTCAAATGTTAACTTGAATTTTCATTGAAATTTGAACTGTGAATATGAAAAGGCCTAATATGCTTACCTGAAAATAGGGGCGAGTTGAAAATCCTACAGCTATGTTATGTGCGTGCTCAAGTGTGAAAACTCGCATTAGTACGAGTAAAACAGTATATATAGTACCAGAAAATTTGGCGGGGTTGCATGCATGACTAATTCGTGCAGAATAGTATAGACTAAAGTCTTTTTCTGACTGTCCGTAAATGAATGAATGAATGAATGAATAACTGAATGAGTAAATGATAGTAAATATGGTAAACAAAGCGTATAGTATAGTAAAGCATACTAGCTTTACTCTTTTAATAAATTCATGCATATAGTGACACAATCATACCACATCTTCCTATTTTTACATCATTACATACTAGTATAGTAAACAAACAAACATCATAAAATAAAATAATTGATGTAAGTGCATGCTATAAAGTATTTATATTCCATTTAAAGTTAGTTTGAAGATAAGCTCAATAAGGTATACGTTTTGTATTCGAAAATGTGTGATCCCTATTTACAAAAGTGCCCGTTAAATATAAATTTTAACACGACAGGTTTCGTTTACAATAACATATATATTGAATTTCTCTCGAGGATTAATGTTCAGATCCGTATTAACGTTGCTTTTCATAAATTTGTAGATTTGAAACGAACCAAAACCGGGTCCTATACAAAGACAAAACCGGGTCATTATGTAGTAAACAACATTTTCAAAACCGGGTCCTTCCAATTTGACATGACCCATTTCTTTCGTTCCATGCATAGATATACAAATATTGAGGTGCTCAAAGTGACTAGTCTTGCAATTTCCATAATAATATCTTTCTTTGCGTACCTTTCTTTCCGTACAATGTGCCAAATATAACGAGAAATTAAACAAAGTATAGGCAAGGTTCACTCAATTCATCATTTTGACGTGCCATTTTACTTATATCTCCGTTAATCTAGAATGGTTGTAGAAAATATTCAATCTCTCAATCAAAAATAGGTATATATATATTTATATTCTTTAATAAAATAACAAATAAATACAGAAATCCTACCTTTTCTCTGTCTGTTGATGGTCCGTCACCGTACCGGATACTAGATACCATTGAGTCCAAACATTTTTGCCGGGGTAGTTTAGACACAATGATATTAGAGGTAACGTGACAAGTTCCTTCTTAAATCAATCAAATTCACCTTGTAATACTGACCTCTACACTTAAGAAAAATAGTTTTCTGAACAATTTTCATTTGTTTAAACCATTAATTACTTCTATCTAGTGAAGGTCTTTTATCCGACTTTTCATACCACATGTTTAAACTTGGTTATTCAAACAAACAAATAACGAAACCATGGCGACCAAGGAGATTACACCTGACCAATTCAGTTTGCGTAAATGGAAACCTATAGCGGAGGATACTATAGTTTTAAAATGACCACGTTCCTTGATTTTTTTAATTTGCTTCTAAATGTATGTAAATAAAATGAGATACTACACCTTTACACATGTTATAGTACACATTTATCTTCTTTGATATAAGGAAAAGACGAGGATGTTTCTCAGCTACGTATGCATTAAATGTTACTCCCTTAAGTTGCATATTCGAAAGAAGAGACGTTTTTCCTTTCCTTTTATTAGTTCTTACTCTAGATCTGTACGATACATTACTATTCCGATCGGTGTTTATTTAAAGCGAGTTTTAATTATTCCCTTGACTCTTCAATCCTAGTTCCATGGCCTGTGTGTGTTTACTTTTATGTCTCAAGTATTATATATACATGTATTCTTTATTAGATAATCTTATTTGTCCATCTTAAATCAACTAAATTCAACTTGTTTTATTGACCGCTACACTTAAGAAAAAGTTTGTTTTCTGAACAATTTTCATTTGCTTAAAACATGCGTCGATAAAAGAGCAAAAGTGTGTATAACATGTATATGATATAAATAACATGTATATGATATAAGATAATCTTAAAAGTTGGATATTAAGAGTATTCCTCCCTCTGACTTATATTTGTTTATTTAATTCAAATATTAGATAATACCAAACTACTAATAAAGCTACCAACCAGGTTCTGGTTTTTCTGGAATCCATTCTTCGTCATTTTTCACCATAAGAAAAGGTGATGTTCTATCAGTTACAACATCTTTTCTTACTTTGGTCATTGTTTCTACATTTTGCTTTCGAAGTACACTAATTCCTGTCAATATATCTAAGTTGTTTATTTTAAAAGATAAACTTGAGCAACGGGTGACAAAAATAAAAAGGCAAAATAGCGTACGACCAAAACTAAAAGATAATAACCAGCAAAAGTCAAAGAAGTCATATTATGTTGAAAGCAACGCAACATTAAATGTTACAGGCGGTACAATAGCTTTTAACTATTTTTAAATCTGGAAGTCAGACAAATGATTTATCTCTTCGTATTTTTATTTCGACTTTTATACGAAAATTAATTGCATGAGTTTTTCGGATGAAAAGTTTTATCTTAATAATCGTTTAGAATAGACCTTGAATTTTGCAAAATTGAATACTAAGTAAAAAGTACTGACTTAAAATCTGCATGTATATAAACGGAAAGTGTGTATAACTAAACATTCAATTTTAGACTTAGATACACGTACTGGTAAATCACTGTCCCTGGTTAGGGGCACGCCTTGTTTTTCGTTTATTGTTTACATAAACCAGGCCGTCAGTTTTCTCGTTTGAATTGATTTACAATTGTGATTTCGGGGCCTTTTATAGCTTACTATGCGGTACGGGTTTTGCTTATTGCTGAAGGCCGTGATCTATAGTTGCTAACTTCTACAGCATTTGATATATGTTGGAGAGATGTGTCACTGGGAATCATATCACATGTGTCTTTTTATAATAATAATGTATATAAGAAACGTTGTCGCTATGATGTATCTGACACTTTTATTTAGGCTTTAAACATGTTAAAATATGCTCTTTTGGTTAAAATAATATTACCTACTGTATTTGTGTATTGTTTCACAATCGACATCATTCTTCCCTTAGGTGTACTTAAACAGTTTACAAGTGCGCGCACCTTACCAACAAAGAAAGTTGGTAAGGAGGGCATGTGATACTACTGAATATTTACATCGCTAGGAAGATCGTTCGTATTTTTCAATCAATCATTAATCTTACAATACAGACAAAACGTTTCAAATACTCGAATATTCACACACGTAAAATAATACATATTTACCTTTTGTTTCGTTATGTGTTAAGAACATATAAAAATTTCCAAACACAAAAATCACGATTGTCAAAAACATGCATGTTTTTATATTTGTAATTTTGCACAACAATTTCTTCATATTCTTCAAAAGTGATAAATTGAAACAACCAAAACTAAAGATAAAAATACCATAAATGGAGATTACGTCCTTACTGCAGGCATTGACATTGCAGAAATTGGACAGAGTATCATCAGTTTTTCTGAAACATTTTGTAGTATATCATTAAAGGGTATTGCACTTATTTTGAAGATTATCCGATAAATGTAAAATACTGCACTCGCGAGATCGTGCAATATTTCATACTGCTCGAGCAATATACTTATTGTGTACCCTACTGGCCGACTAGTTGTTATGTTCATATAAAGTATATTTCATACAAAACCTGTCAGACAAGCATAAGCATCTTGTAAAATTCTTTAATTACACTTTCAGATATACATTGATACAATTGATGATGTCCTGTCACTCAATAACCTACATTTCAGTGAGCGCTTGCTTCTCTGATATCCCACTGAACTTAAGGATGTATTAAGGTGAAATTAAAAATCTAGAACTTAAAATTGATACTATAAGTCAAAAGAGCATTAGTTAATGAACAAAATAAGCTCAAAAATTTGATAGGTTATGGAGCTCCTTTTCGAGATATTTAATTTTTTAGAATGGCGGAATAGGCTGACTCGGACTTTTACCTTATATTTGCATTGGTATTATTTGGGTCTCAAATCGAAAGAAAAGAAATCTAGAATCTGCTTAAATTTTGGTAAATGACCTTTTATGAGCTATTGAGCCATATATGGAAAGAAAATGGGTGTTATTTGGCAAAATATTTTACCCTGTATCGTAGGGAAAAAAACAAGGAGTCCGAACATCTGACAAAAATCCTAAACTTGACCTAAGTACATCCTTAAGATTAAGGATACTACCGTAAAAGAAGATGTGCTTAATATCGATCTTTTCTTCGATATTCAAAAGATGGACGACCTAAAATTGACACTTTAATTTTAAACTTCCCTTTCGCAGCAGTACCATCTAAAAATAGCATACTGATGATGTCATTTTCACGAATTATGAGTTTGAATGTCCCTTTGATATCTTTTGCCTCTCTGCTGTCCCATCGAACGTGAAATAAAGGATACCACAGATAGTTAGGTTTTGCCTTTTAAAACAAACTTTAATATGCAATAAGCGTTTTTATGTCCTCAATAAAATCTAGAAAATACGTCGTAGTTACGTGACCATAATACTGATATATGTTAACTTGACAAATGTTTGAACATTAACGGTACAAATTTTACTGCACCAGATGCGCATTGAGACAAATAATTTCTTTTCAGTGATGCTTGCTGCTAAAACAATTTTTCAAAAGTCCAAAACATAATGCAAACGTTAAAGACCTAATAATACCAAAGATTATAGAATAGAAAGTCAAATCCGGACAAGCCATTTTTAAAAGAGGGTTCTAACCCAGGATAAAGGGGGTTTCCAACCATATGTCCCCATTCAAAAGCATCGATCGTCCAAAAGGGGTTTCAATCCCCTTGGATCCGCCACTGCATACTATCTATATGTTTCAAATTTATTATAGCTTTAGTTTTACTGTGAAATTGAAAATTAAAAGACATGCAAAGTTTCCAATGCAATTTAATTATTGCCTACTTTTGGTCAATTTATTTTGTCATCTTACCATGTAAAGAAGTACATGTACAATAAAACACTGCTTTATATCAATAAACATACTTACACCAGAAGCTACCATCTTTTCATTCTGGAGTCAAGGGCCTTTTGAAACCACATATTTTACAATGATACTAGTGAGTAGATTTACAAAACTTCGTTAATGAGCTCCGTTTTACAAACACCTGTGATACAATTAAGTAGTCAGCCAAAATAAACTATCAATAGACCAATTAATAAATTACTCGAGTTGTAAATATTTGCTAATTGGATAGTCTATGAAAGGTATATACTATGAAATTAAGAGCTCAGGCAAGCCCTTCGCTCTAAATTTCATAGTATATACCTTTTCAAAGACTAACCTAGACATAGATTGTATACAAATGTGTTTAAATTTGAACACTATTTGTCAGTGCTACCATTCAATTTATTAATAACCTTGTGTAAATTTAGATGTGGGAATAACCGTTTGCCAATTCAGACGGGAAGGTGGCACAACATACCAAGATCTTATAGATTATGTCACCTTTGCGACTCAGTTGACATCAGTGACGAATACCATTATATTATGTGTATTTTTGCAAAGATGAAAGAAACAAATATTCACCACAATATTGTAATTCTAATATAAATGTTATTAAATTCGAACAAGTATATTCAACCCGAAATTGTGTTGAACTTGAGAAACTCTGTAGATCATTATTAAATGTATTTCTGTGAAAGTCTATCCTCCTGGTTAAAACAACTATTGTATACATGGTATATGTATTTATCTTTTGTCCAAATATATATTATAATATTAATGAACAATAATTTGTATTTCACATGCTATATTCAATATTTGTTATTATTGTAATATTATCTTCTCTGTAACAATGTATTTCATGTTGGTTTATGAGAATTAAGATCATTCATTCTATATATGTAAACCTTTTGTTAGCTATCTGTTTTAGATTTAGGAAAACCGTGAAAATAATAAAAGCCATCATGCAGTATTGGAACCATTTCAATCAGTATAATAATATACAATTATTTTATATCTAAATCTATATTTTTCAATGGATAATTGCTTAAAAAGGGTTATTGTAGATAATCGAGATTTTATATTGGGTTAGCATTGCATGTTATTTTAAATCAATTACACAAAAGCATCCGATAGGATTTTGAAAATATGTCACATGATATGGGAATAATGTGACAAAACGTACACAAATGTAAAGTTGCGACTCGTTTTGGAAAGCACCTTTTCGTAGCGAAAAGAACAACAGAAGACAAGGAATTCCTAGGAAAGGTAAGACATATTGTTTAGTTCTATTTAGTTTTTCAACGCTATCAATCAAATTATTTTTTCATATTTAACACTACACGGTATGGGCAAAATCTTGATTCAGAATATTGTTTTTGTCATCGGCTTGACCAGATTTTGTTTTCTTCATCAAATTGGGGATCAGCATATTTTTTAGAAAAAAAACATACTATATACATGTATCTATAGCGCTTGCATTTCCAGCGCTGTACTTTATATCTATCTGCGCTCGATTTTAACTCTCCACTGCTATCTACAGCGCATCACATTTGCAGCTCTGGACTTTGCATCTCCATCGATGAACTTTACATCACCAGTGCTAGACTCTAAATGCCTCAACTCTTTATCTGTAAGAAACCAACAGGGTTCAGTATGTAGGTATGCATAATTATTTTTAAAATATGACGACCTTTCAGCACCTTTTAAAGAAATACCTCCTTTTAGCGCTAAAACGTCACGAACTACAACTGCATGCATGAATATTTTATTCAAACGATTTACAGATTAAAATATTGAATCCATTCCAACTGCGTTTCTTCCTCATCAATAACGATTTACTTGTCGAAAAAGAAAACAATCGGACAATAAAAGTACATGCATGCGTCATTTATCATTGGCAATGTTTTATTGCAGTCTATATTTACACACAAAAAGCAATGAATATGAAATACGTTTGTCATATCTTTGTAAAAGAAGTTAATTAGTCGAGTACATGTATATATATGCATAATTATCCTGTGAAGACATTTTTACACTAATTAAAGAAACATCATTAAATTAGCTCTCTCAAACCTACACGAACTATTCATGAATATTTAATTCAACAATTTACAGATTGAAAATTTTGGAACCGTTTCAATCGTGTTTCTTCTAAAGAATAACAATGTTCTTTTCTGATAAAAAATCAAAAGAGCGAATCAAATTATACATGTCGATCAATGTTCTTAATGTAATTGTCCGTGATTATGAGCATGCCATGTTCTTTGCACGTTGAAGGGCATTGCAAGGACTCCTCGAGCGGTCTATAGGTATGTACATAAAGACTTGTACAATGTTAAATGATATACCATTATCCCATATATACTGACGGACTTTAAAAGCGCAACACATACTTTGTTTATGTTTTCATCAAATCATGACTTATATTCATTTCATGGCTTATCATGTTTCCCGTACTCCTTTTTGAATATAAAAATCAATACCTGAATTTCCTCAGACAATAAAACATCGCGGAATTTTTACGTCACACGAATTTCTTGACGCGAAATTAGAAAGAATTTTTCTTCGTTAAACATTTCCTTGAATCCTTTGCAAAGTTTCAATTAGTAAAAAGTTGTTGATTTTCCTTTTGTCACGACTGAGAAATGAAAATTGAAATTAAGTCATTATAAATTTATCCATAACTCGTAAGTGACCACCTATGGACCCGGTCAACCTGTAGTTTAACGTTTCGTCATCTCAGTCAAATTAGGCAACATCATTTGCAACACAGTATAACGGCTACAACGTCAGTTTTTACCAAGTCGTTGGATGTCATGGCAGGCCTAGGATGAAACTTGAAAAAAGGAGTTTTATGTAAAAAAAAAGGCAGGATGAGCAACTTGGCAAAAACTAAAAGGCAGGATGACAATTTATGTAAAAAAGTAATGATAAACTTGACAGGACCGATTTGAGTGAAAATTAAAAAGGCAGGACAGAGATTGCAACTAAAAAAAGCAGGACAAAATTGTTCATCCTAGCCCCCTAACAATCAAATGGTAGCTCCTAAACAAGGAAAATGATACATAAGCCACAATGAGTTAAAACACTAAATTATAGAGTCCAACAACAAATTTTACTTACATGTATTATCAAAATAACACGTAGTTTGTACTTAAGTGTTCATATAGGTTAAATAGTACACTTGTATTACTATAGATGATCAACATTTAAAAAATCATGCATAATTTGAATATTGATATAATACTTTGAACCAGAATTTGATACAATGATATTTGTGTAAACAAGCACTTTTATATACGAGTACATTAGTTTCCGTGTATTGTGACAATATGAAAATGGAAGTCGTTTCATGTGTACATGAAAGATTGTAATGCACTTATCATGAAATGCGTATAAAAGTTTTAAAAATAGCGTGTGAAAGTTTAAAAGTTATCTAATCCAAGGATTTAAATATACAAATCCTTGTCTTATCTAAAGATAATAGTGTGATTGTGAAGTGACATCAAATTAAGACGGAAATTATTAATACCGGAACATGTTTACGGTCAACTACAATCTACTGTTTAAGTGATCATTTTAGTTTATTCGGATAAACAACTATTCGAGTGCCAATGTAGGAAGAAGTTTGTTTATATATGCTAATTCCTCTTTATTTGATATTTACAGGACAAGATGTTGAAAACGTCGAACAATGTATTTACAGCTTATTCGTACTTATAATGATATTAGTCATAATGGTGAATTTGACAGTGCTATGCTTTATCATTTACAGACGTGTTAAAAATCTTCAAATAATATTTTATTATCGTCCCTTTGTATTGCGGATCTTTGTGTTGGTATTTTTGTCATACCAAACCAGATTTTCATTGCCTCAACCATAGCAGAATGGAGTCCCGTTAGTGTGTAAAATGTGCCTTTACATGGAATTCACTGCGGCATTTGCGAGTGCAATGACCTTGACCTGTATTGCAATTGATCGTTTTGGGCGATTATGTCCCCAATCAAATACAAACAAACGAAAGAAAAAGTGTCAAAATAACGGCCGCCATTGTATGGATTTCTGCTTTTCTCTACTCGTTCAGGGCTTTGTTTGTGTTTGACGTAATTGAAGCAGAGGTGACAACGGATAATATGACAGTTATTCAAAAAGGTGCACCGTACCGACCAAATTCAATCGTATTACAACGCTTTAATTATAACTGATTTCATCTTGTTATTTGGAATTGTATTATTTGTCACAAATATCGTAGTTTCAGTATATCTTAATAAACAAAACTGGCAAATTCCGATCAGATGATCCAAAAAGACAAAAGGCTATACGTTTGCTTATTGCAATGGTCGCCATTTTTGTCACGTGTCATTTGCCGTTGTTTGTTGTAAGACTTCGTATGTTAACACACAAAGTCGAAAACGGAATGGTTTGGATTCGATCTTTTCTCGTGTTGTCTTTCGTTAACAGTTTTATCAATGTCTTTTCTACAGTTCGCTCAATGAAGATGTAAAGAAACTGCGAAATATGATCTTGAATAGAATTTGCTTTGCATTTCAGGAGCGTATGACTTCAACCGTGCATCCGCTTACGACGTCTGTTATGAACTTGACTTAAGTGTTTCCATTCGCCCTCATAGATGTTCTTTAAAACATTAGAGAAGAGACCTAACAGTTATTATAAACATAAACAACGATCCCAGTGTCTGCGACTAATGTTGTGAAATGATATTTTGTTATCTTAATGTGGAACACCAGAGTACCATTACAAAACATGTCTAATTAGATGAACATTTATCTATAGAAATCGGAACAGTACATAACAATTCAACTATACATATACGAGCTGAGTAATCAGAAAGACGAACTGCTTCAGAAATCGGAACAACAGAGAACAATTCTAATACGTGTATAATAAATAAAAACAAATTATAGCTATATCAGAACACTAGATAACAATCTTACGTTACGAATACTCTGATTAAGATACAGCTATAGGAATTGAAACACTCGAGGACAATTCTAACACATGATATATAATCAGAAAAACAACCCGGAATAGCTATAGAAATCGGAAGACTAGATACCAATACTACTATACGTCTACTTAAAAGGACAAAGAAATGGGAAAACCTGATATGAGACCATTTTCAAAACATTGTCTACTCTAATCAACAAACAACTATAGAAATCTGAACACATGATCCCAATTTCAAAACATGTCTAGTGTTGTAAAAACTGCTATAGAATTCGGAACAGATGAACACAATTTCATAACATGTGTCTACTTTTATATAAAAAAACTTCTATAGAATTCGGAACACCAAAGAAATATTTCAAAACATATTTGTATTCTTATGAATAACAAGCTAAGGAGATTGGAACACAAGAGAACAATTCTAACACATGTTTAATCAGAAAAATCACAAATAGCTGTATAAATCGGAACAACAGTTTCATATTGTCTACTCAGATAAACAAACAGGTATATCAGAGAACATTTTCAAAAATGTGTCTACATCTCATTGGAAAACTGTAGCCATCTACAGAATTCGGAACACCATATAAGAATTCCAAAATATGCATAACCAGAAAAAAAAATAGTTTTATAAATTGGAACACCAGAAAACAGTTTCTGAGCATTTTTCTACTCAAATAAACAAACAGGTATTGAATTTGGAACATCAGAGAACATTTTCCAAACATGTGTCTAATCTGATTTAAAACTGCTATATAATTGGAAACACCATATAACAATTCCCAAAAATGTGTATTCAGTAGAAATAATTTTAATATGATCTATCGTTATGAATTTGATCCTAGCATGGGAAATGACATATGTTCTTACCTATTTAGCTACTTCCGCCTTATATAGGTAACGTCAATTAATTATAATGCTAGGCAACACTAATTAGACTGAAAATGGTGGTAAAGTTTCTTTGTTGTATTGTTTTGTTTTTATCAATAAGCAGGCGTACTTTTTCAAAAAAAATAGAAACGGTCTGAAATTTTCTTCCTTTTATTGTTGCTTGAAAAACTGAAGCGTAGGTAAATATTGAACAATGTACATATGTTCAAAATTTACAACCCGCACGGTTGCTTATAATTGCTTACATCTATTTCAATTAAACTTTGTTGGATAATTGTCTGATTGGCAATCATATTGGTGGATACATGTAGTTGTCTGATTGCCAATCATTTTGATGGATAGTTTTCTCATTGACAATCATTTTGATGTATAGTTTTTCATTGGCAATCATACCACATCTCCTTATTTTTATAAAACTAATGAGTGAACTCTTTAAATACAAAATATACTTGAAAGTTTAAATTATAATTATGAATTGTTTCCTATCGGAAAAACACTTTAACAATCAAAGATTTATATCTTGATAGTTACCATCCTGTATCGTTCGAAAGTGAAATGAAACTAAATATAGAAATTTCCTCAAAATCATGAATACATAACCTTAAATGCTCAACGTTAAAATGTATGTTTTATTTTTGTATGTTATGTAGTTCTTAACAACGTTTATTTATTACACTTACAACTGCATAGTTTACAAACCTTGGCGTGCATGCCCTTACATATATAATCCAGTTCTAAGATATATATCTGTACCCCATAGTTTTGCATTGTTGTATGAGTTATATTCTTTATCTTCATATTTATATATTATTCCACCTACCTTATTGTACTCATCTTCGCTAGCCAAGGGTAACGATCCAGACCCCTCTTCCTCTCTTGAGAGGAGGGACAGTATTATCCTTGGCTAGCAATGATGTATTTAACTTATATTTTCTGTGTTCTGTCTTGTTGTTTTAATGTTTTTCTGTTTACTTGCGTCTTAATGCCGAACACTGCATGACATTTTTCATAGGAATATTTCAACTGCACTACCTACATGTACTTGTTTGTTCCTGAAGATTTTGTCAAAGCATACAATCGTCGATTTGTCAATCCGTCCGTCTGTCTTTTTCAGGATGTAAGATAAGGGTATAAGGAAGGGTAGTATCGTATTGATTTTTAGACTCTTTAGGTCAAAGGTCAAAGTTCAAAGTTGCTCTCACTAGCTACAAATTATTTACACAATTGCTTTTCAAACGAAATCTTGAATTTCGTTGTTTAATTTTGAACGATACGCAACCGTATGGAAGATACATGTTTAGAAAAGGAAAGAAGCTATTGGTTTTGTTCAATAGGCCAAAGTACAAGGGCACTATTACCAAAATAGATTGAACAATTGGTTTCTGGATGATAAATTGAGTTTCAGTTGTTGGTTTGAAATGAAACTGATATAGGTTAAATGTAAAGTGAAACCTTACCATATTAAGGTCAACGGCCAAAGTTCACAGCTGCTGAAATTATACTGAAAATATACAAATACAAGCAAGAATTTTTATTTCTTCGTCATCATTACTTGATGTTCACTTGTTGAATATAATAGCTTATACGAATGATTAAAAAAAGGAAATGGAGGAAGTAAATTGATTTAGAGGTCAGTATGTCAAACGGTAAGTTCGCAGCTACCAGAATTGCCGTTTAAAGTATGAATTTATTAAAAATCTTGATAAAATATCATAACTATGGCTTTAAGCTCTCTAGGAAGATTTCAATTGGGGAGAGAGAGGGAGACACAAAAGACTACTCAGAATACATTCACTTCCCTAAATGAGGATGAAATCAGGTGCTCTTGAAGGGTCAGTATTTCCTAATCCACTAGTGTCACCATTTGTGCTCACAAATATCGTTAACGGACAGACGAGCGCACAAGGAAAAATTTATTCGTTGCCAAATAATTAGGACTTATATTCGTAAAATGGATGCCACTTTTGTAAACATGATGGATAGAAAACAAATATAAGATAAAACTATTAACTTTTTATCATCGAAATTAGTTACCAACAATAAGAGCAACTGTTGAAACATAGCCTCCTGATTGGTTGAATTCAACCTTAACCTCATTGGAATTTGGACGCAAGAAATGAGCGGGAATTTGATATTCATATATTTCCCATCTTGTATCTTCGTGGCCTCGTCCTGGCGCAAACAGTTGGTAATGTGCTGTCACGTGATGATTGTTGATCAGAACAGTTTTAGGGACCGGATTTCCACCTGAATTACCGGGCAAACTTACTCCGATTCTGAGTCGTGCGTACTGAACATTCCCTAGTGATTGAATGTTTATATTTGCTGACGCTGCATAGGTACATGATGCGCAGGAGAAAATACAAATGGCACAATCTTTCTTTATTCCCATTATCATTTTGTTTCCATAATAAGTAGTTTCCTTAATAGTGTGAACATTGTGGAAATTATATTTAGCGTGAAAAACAAAAATACAGCTACCGTCAGCAGGAACTGTAACATATCCGTTCGAAACATGCATGGATTTCCACTCATCTAAAACTGGTTGTTTATGCGAGTTAAGGTGATGACAATGCGAAATCCCAGAAGACGGCGTAAACCAGTGATGATCGAAATTTAGCTTAATTCTTGCTTGTGACCTGTCATAGTTATGGAGTAAAACGAGTATGTCACCATTACTAGGATTACCCATTGCTAAAGGCGAAATTTTTCTTTCTTTGTTGTCAAACGTACTATCAATTCGTAGAAATTGATTTTGATAGGATAAATGATGCCAAAATTGGTAAGCCTTGGCAGCATTAGCTAAGCTGCCATCTCGATGAAAAAGGCTGTAATGTAAAGATGCTTGACCTAGGGTGGTTGCATATGACAGTATGAATCCAATAGCCCTGTCAATCACGTTTCGAAAATTCAAATACGTGAACATGTGACTGTTATGTTGATTGATATATGCCCAGTCTATGAAAGGATTAGGTTTATTTACGTCAATTCCCCTTACTTGGCTTAAACCATACTCGCTAATTATAAGAGGAACAGAATGACCCTTCTTTTGATTGGCGTAACTTTCCACTAAATCAATGAACCCTGCTAATCTTGCTTCATTTATACCTTCAAATCGATAGTTGTTACCCTCCACTATGAAAAAATTGTAAGGATGGAAGGAAAAGAAATCTAGATGGTCTAGTGACATATCTAGAAACTGTCGAGAAAACTCCCATATACGGAAATCGCTCTTATCACTTCCGGAAATCGCACCGTTTTTTGTTGGCCCGCCGACTTTAATCCCTGGAAATTGGCTTTTTAGTTTTCGTGCAACTATCTTATGGAAATCAATGACGGTGTCCCATTTGATATATTTCCAAGCTGCATCTGGTTCATTTATGACCTCGAAGTACTTTGGTATGATACCATGCGTGCATTGTTTAATAGACTTCAAAAGCAAAACTATAAATTCAGCGCCTGCATCTAAATTATTAGGAAACTTTCCGCCGTGTTGGGAAGTGTTCATCCACTTTGGCCAGTAGAGCCCTGTAATGCATAAATTATTCTTGATAATTTGCAAAAGATATTCTAAGATTATAAGAAACACAGATTAGTTAACTCTGTTTCAAATGACATCTTAAAACGTCGATGAGACGACAGACTATCCACAATGTGTACCTCATTTCTAATTTGGACAAACTAGGCAAAATTTCTGCTCCTATCCTACCTCCTTGGTTTCCAGTTGCATTTCATATTTCCCGACCTGTAGCCCAGTCGTCCCCGCGGTAAGACCTACATGTTTTGTACAACTTATTTACTAACACATTAATTTATTGTATAAACTTTTATAGTTTGTCGTCCTTGATATGTAGGAAATAACTGACACTGACCGTTAAGCTTGTAACAATCAATCAATCAATCCCACGTCAGGAGACTCATCAGTGATTTTCTAATATCATATCATACTGTTTGTTTGTTATAAGGAGAATTTGATGTCGATTGCAGATCTTTGATGGTATCTAAATAGTTGTTGTTTCATTGATGTATCCTCTTCATCTTTTCGTATTCATACCATCGTATTTCTACTTGCATGAGCAGCACGACGGCTGTCACATGTGGAGCAGGATCTGCTTACCTTTTCGGAGTACCTGAGATTGCAACCGGTAATTGGTTGTTTGTGTTGCTCAGTCTTTAGCTTTCTATGTTGTGTTTTGTAGACTGCTGTTTGTCTTTTGTTGTTTTCGTTTTTGTTCTGGCGTTATCAATAAGTCTTTAATTATGAGTTTGAAGATCCCTTTGATGTCTTTCGCCTCTCTTTTATGTTACAGTCCACGTTTAAACGCTTTCATATGCATACAAAAGCTATAACACCGTATACATATTGATACTCGCCCTTGATTTCCATAACGATATCCGAATTGTTTCCATATCCTTGAAGATTTTGCTTGTACTTAGCACATATATTCTGGACAAAAGTTGGGTCTTTAAAATGGTTAGGATCAGGATAACCATGGTGATGAGGATCTTGGGGTGTCTAAAACAAATACACGATAACTTATTAATAAGCAATAATTAATCATTTTAATCCAACATTGTAGACTAGAATATAATTCAGGATCATTTTTCTGTTTACATGTTTTACATTTTCTCTTTGTCTTTTATGCTGACCTTTTTGCAGATCTTGTCTTGCTGATCATTTTTACATTTTAAAGATTCTTTCTATCTATTACAGTTTTCAAGTTATTCGGCAAAAAACGCAAATCGATAACCAAAGTCATGTAGGGACACTAACTACAGAACTATAAAGAGTTTCTATCTATCTATTATAATTTTCAAGTTTCAAGATGATTGGCAAAACTACAAAAAAATTAGTAACAGTCGTCGTTAAAGCGGAGCAAATCATATAGGGGTTTACTGAAGATTCCGTCGGACTAGATGGCTAAGTTTTAGATCTTGTCTTACTGATAACTTTTTCTGTTCAAAGTTTCCGTCCATCTATTATAATTTCCGAGATCATAATAGGCAAATCAAGTTGTAAAATTCGTCGCTTAAGAGCAATAACTACTATAAGAAGTTGTCTGACAGTTTTGACAATAGTTAGATCTCATCATTCTAAACATTTTTAGCCTGTAAGTTTTCTCTATCAATAGCGGTTTTCAAGATAATAGACAAAACGTGCATTTTGTCTTATATTCTTTTTAGCCATATCGGCCATGTTAGTCTCAGACGGGATCAACAGACACACTGTGTTTAAACTAGATACCCTAATGATGATTATAGCCAAGTTTGGTTAAATTTGGTCTAGTAGTTTCAAAATATAGATCAGTGATAAGAAATACGAATTTAGAAAAAACTTTTATAAAATGGCGATGGAAATGCTAGGAAAAGAATAAAAACTATTTCTCCAATTATATGGGGAAATATATCTAAACGACCAGATCCATAAATGGTAATATTCATTGGCTTACACGCTTTAGATGTGTAACATTAAACACATTATAAACCGAACATTTACAAAGCAAAAAAAAAACATTAAGCAATGAGTTATTATCATTTTGAGCTTACATTTTGAAATGTCTGTCCGTTCAAGTCACGGTTCAGCCATCTACCACTCTCAGTAGCAATTGACTTAGCCTTGTCAATGAAATTCGCAGAATCCAGTCCATTATGGCCATCCCAGCGGTCAACCTCGAAATGTGTTCGACCACCTTGCGATAGGTAACTTGGATATATGGTGACTTGGTAGTCAGCCCCTAACACAGAGACTACCAGAAACAGCCATAGCCCGACTTTACCACACATCGTTTGGTCGTAGAATAATCACAAGATCACATAGACTTGTTAAATTAACACCTAGTGCATTGCAACTGAGGTTATATCTTCACATTAGACACGATTTCCGATAAGAGGTTTAATGAAGGTGTGATTGTTGTCATATCTCATATACATTGACTTCTACAAAGCTGTAATCCGGCATAATGTAAGTTAACTGTGTCAACAATTGCACTGACTTTATCAAGCATTATGTAACCGATACCTTTTATTTGTTGTTATTGGCTTTGGACTAGGTACATGTATCAGTAACTGCGAGTACCTCTCAGATCTGTACTTTGTGTCTTTTTTGTTGTGAGGATGTATAAATATCCTGTCACGTCCGGTCTGTGTTTTTGTTATATGTTTTTCTGCTTTGTATCGATCTGATGAGTTTAGCCCTTTTCAACTGATTTTTATAGGTTGTTCTTATGTTGTGCTGTAACACCACTGTCCCAGGTTAGGGGAAGGTTGAGCGCTCACAAACATGTTTAACCCCGCCACATTCTTTATGTGCCGGTCCCAAGTCAGTAGCCTGTAGTTCAGTGGTTGTTGTTGGTTCATGTCTGTCATATTTGTTTTTCGTAAATTGTTTTGTTATAGATTAGACCGTTAGTTTTCTGAATTAAATTGTTTCATATTTTTCATGTTGGGACCTTTTATAGCCCACTATATAGTATGAGTTTTTCTCATTGTTGAAGGCCGTACGGTTGCCTATAATTGCTTACATTCACTTTATTTGAACTTTGGTGGATAGTTTTCTCACTGGCAATCATTCCACATCTCCTTATTTTTATAACAATTATTTTGTATGTGTGAAAGCCCTTTTTATTATGAAATTCTTTATTAATCTGGTTCTCTCCCTTTCAACATACGGGTATCTGAGTCACCCTTGTTGTCTTATATCTGTCGGAGCCAAACAGATAAAGGACAGGGAGCCAGTCTAATTCTTTATGTTCTAAGTTTGTTGTATTGTATACTGTTTTGTTGTACGTATTTTAGGCTTTATTGATTATCGTTGTCTACTAGTATCCATTTTCCTTCTTATAGTTATATCTTCTTTTAGGCTTGCTCGTGTCTGTCTGCTGTTTAATTTTAGATTTCCCTTAAATAAATTCAATTATCTTTTCCAACATAAAAAAATGAAAACAACCCTTTTTAATTTGATGCGTCCGAAGAGCTTTTCTGGATTTGACTTCATCAGGAACGCCAAAAGCCAAATATTTGAAAGGAAAGGATATTTAAGAACCGAATCGAAGCAGTTGAAACATTGAATTTCCTCGATGGTCTCATGAAAGTTTCCCCAACTCCAATGACGGGTCGAGGGAGCTATCGTTAGGATCAGTCAGGAGTTTATTTTGAATACCAGATTAAATCAAAGCCTCTAATAGATATAGGAAGAACAAGAATTGTGATAGTCAGTCAAGTCATACATATAATAATGACTTCCTCTGAAATATAGTCCAACAATGTTACATCTACAATTTGCAATATCATTCCGCGTCTGTGAGATTTATCATAGTGGTAACTCCGCCTGCACTGTGTCCTAGACCACTCGGCCAACTGAGCTATTTAAAAGTTTAGCTTTTATTAGTCGAGTGATACATTTCCTCGTCGTCTTTTCCTAGTACATGATGTATTGTGGCAGGCACGGATCCAGCCATTTTTAAAAGGGGGTTCCAACACATGCAAGTCATCTAACAAGATGGAGGGGGTTACAACCATAATTATATCCCCATACAAAAGCTATTAGTTGTCCAACAAAAAAGGGGGGTCGCCACTGTGTGGCATGTAGCTGGAATACATTGCTTATCAGCTATTTTTTGCTTGTTGTAAAGAATGATAAATACTCCCCATACAGTCAAATATTTATCAAAACAAGATATGGAAAATATTCATTTTTACTATTTTTCTGAAATGGCGTACGTTACTGAAACCAAACCATTCAGTCCAATTATAGATCTGAAATTTATATACATGTATTACATGTATGATGTGGTTAAAAATCCGGATATATAATCACTACCAGATAGCTTATGGATTCAGTCGAGGATTATGCCAAGCAATGGGCTAAACGCGAGAAAGAAGACGTAGATACTCTTTCCAAATGGATTAAGGCTGTGAGGTCGTTGATACAAATCCGAAGAAACTAAATAGGTTTATCAATACCCACGCTACGTCAATTTTAAAGACCCAAATGTTGCAAAACACTTGTCCTACTTCCATGACAAATATGTTGTTGTCCCGCAGATAAAGCCCCAAACAACATCGTTTTTGTGTGTAAATATCATTACATAAACTGCTTGATTAATGAATTAGGTATTGACAATTCACTTGGACACTCAACATATACCCACACGACACTTACCAAAGAGGAAATCCAGGATAATCATAGGTCTGTTCTATGTTCCTTTGGAATTTCAATCAAAGATGAAGAACTGGATCTTCTATCACTGTATTGAATAACTAAACTACATAAGTGTCCTTACAAACAACTGTATATTGCTGGGTCTTTCAAGTGATCCAACAAACCTCTTTCTAAATTATTAACATCTATTTTATCAGCAATCAAAGCCGGGCTCCAAAGTTATTTTGAAACTGCCTCTTCTAAAGGTGGCGTGAATCAGATGTGGATACTAAAAATTCCAAAGATCGTTTAGAGTACATACAATCTAAGAATCTCTCATCTTGCAATAGTATTAAAACATTTGACTTTTCTACACTTTACACAAGTATTCCCATTCCAAACTAAAAGACAAATTGAAAGAGTTGGTATTACTTTGTTTCATTAAAAGAATGGCGAACGTAGATACAAGTATCTTGTCTTGGGAGGGATAAATCCTACTTTGTAAAGAATCACTCTGATTAAAACAAAAATTCTCTGAAACTGACATTATCAAGATGCTTGATTTCTTGATTGACAACATATTTGTTACGTTTGGAGGACGTGTTTTCAACAGACTGTCGGAATTCCAATGGGAACCAATTGTGCCCTCTTCTTGCCGACTTGTTTCTTTATTATTATGAGGCTGACTTCATACAGGAACTTCTTAGGAAGAAAGATAAGAAGTTAGCAATATCCTTTAACTTTACGTTCCGCTATATAGATGATGTTCTCTCACTAAATAATACAAAATTTGGTGACTATGTTGAACGAATCTATCACACCGAACTAGAGATAAAGGATACTACAGATACAGATAAGTCTGCCTCATATCTTGACTTACATCTAGAAATTGACAATGAGGGTCGGTTGAAAACAAAACTTTACGACAAAGAGATGATTTCAGCTTCCCAATTGTGAACTTTCC
>JAASAO010001929.1:0-46890 GCA_017311375.1 Mytilus coruscus | reverse complement strand
CCTGAAAATAGCAAGAATAGTGCAGAAAGTGGCATTAATTTTGAATAAAGGAAAAATTTTAGCTAAGAAATACAGTTCAGCTTGAACCAGACACACAACCAAGGATGTAGAGCAAAAATTGTTTCATTTTGATAAAATTTGCCTTTATATGAAACCAATGTATCTGATGTCATAATTTTTATGCAAAATGGTTAAATATGGTTAATAATGTGATTGCAATTATAAATGTATGCCTGGACATATCAATTTTACCAATCTTTTATGTCCCTTCAGAACACAAAATCAATTACAAGAATGATTCTAAATATTATGTTACATTGTGGATACGAAAAAAACGGTTAATACACGTTATCACGAGACGTGCGGACACAGGGATGATCAGGGATGGCACTCGATTAGCATGTTCCAGATGATCTGAATGCACAGAATCAACACAGAAGTTCAATAAAACAAGACAGAATTGTTCTGAATGTGTTCCAAGTGCGCTCAAAAATTGGAGGTGTAGACTGATCACCTTAAAAGATCATCCTTGATCTTCAAAATTTTTTTTTTCTGTGATCCTACAGCTGATGTCCAAGAATTGTACAACTATTACATTTGGTCCTCAATGCTCTTTAACTGTACTTTATTTGGCCTTATAACAGTTTTGATTCAAGCGTCACTGATAAGTCTTTTGTAGACTTTAACGAGTGTCTGGCGTACAAAATTATAAGCCTGGTATCTTTGATGAGTTTTTTAAATGTAGAATGTGTCCGTGGGACACAGGTGCCCCTGTTTGTAAATGTACGGCTTACTCTGCAATTTTAAATTTACAAAGGACATAACTCAAGTACGGAAAAGAGACGCCACCCATATTCGCACAAGGATAATAGTTGCGCTGAAAGGTGCCCAGAGGTAACCCCTATACATAGTGCTCTTCTGCGTAGTAATCATGGTAATAGTGTGGTTCTAAAAATAGAATAAACTAAAAATACACAAATTGAATTCTACGGTCTATTTACATTATAGTAACTGTGTAAGACCATGAATAACCGAAACTTACTTTAATTTAGTAATTCAAAACTATGTGTTCATTACAATATATGTATTTGCTTCATACATTTTTTATGGTAACATATTTATTTGACTTGAAATTACTAAATAATATGAACTGCTAAATGACCATTTTAAAACATCTGATATTTGCTTAAACCGAAATTTCATGAATATAAGTTTATAAGTACGAATTGTTGAAGATAGTGGGTGGGTGGGTAGGGTTTGGGTGTTTGTTATGTGCAATGATGAATGCGATTTCACGATGAACGACTGAAAATACAAAATCGTTGCACGTTGCTTTTTTTTACCAGGTTCCCTAAACACAGTAAATAAAGAGCTTTTTATGAATGCACGTGGAATAAAAATAACTAAACACGTTGAACGAAAATAAATCTTAAACACCCTCTTAAAGGATACAAGCTTTTAATTTATAAGGCAAGACACGGGTTTTGTCTACACATTTTTAAAATCTTTATTCAATTATTCAACATTTATATACAATAGATATCATATATAGGATAGACCCACAAGAATAAAACTAGATGTAAAATTTTTCTAGAAAAAATAGGTCACCAATCTTATAAATATAATAATAGTTGATAATGTTAAGATAGCTCTCAAAGATAGCTTCAACTATGGATGATCTGTGTCTCTGGTCACCCTGCACAGATTGTCTTTGGTTACCTCTGGTCACCCTACATAGATTGTCTTTGGTTACCTCTGGTCACCTTACACAAATATTTGCTTTGATAAGATCTGGTCACTTTACATAGATTTTTGCTTTGGTAACCTCTGCTCACCCTACACCAATACTGACTTTGGTTACCTCTGGTCCCCAAACACAGACAATGGCTTTGGTTACCTCTCGTAACCATACACATATATTGGCTTTAGTTACCTCTAGTCACCCTACACATTTATTCACTTTGGTTACCTCTGGTCACCTTTACAGATTATCTGTGATTATCTATGGTCAACCTACACAGATGTTGGCTTTGGTTACCTCTGATCACCCTACATAGATTATCTTTGGTAACCTCTGATTACCTACACAGGTTATCTTTGGTTTTCTGGTCACCCTCCACAGATTATCTTTGATTATCTCTGGTCACCCTATTCAGATATTCACGTTGGTTACCTCTGGTCACCTTTTACAGATTATCTGTGGTTATCTATGGTCAACCTACACAGATGTTGGCTTTGGTTACCTCTGGTCACCATACACAGATTATCTTTGGTTACCTCTGGTTAACCTACACAAATATTAACTTTTATAAAATCTGGTCACTTTATATAGATTTTGGCTTTGGTTACCTCTGGTTAACTTACACAAATACTGACTTTGGTTACCTCTAGTTATCATACATAGACATTGGCTTTGGTAACCTCTGGTCACCCAACACAGGTTATCTTTGGTTACCTCTGATCACCCCACACAGATTATCGTTGGTTACCTCTGGTCACCCCACACAGAATATCTTTCAAATTGGTTACCTCTGGTTAACCTACACAACTACTGGCTTTGATAAAATCTGGTCACCCTACACAGATGTTGGCTTTTGTAACCTCTGGTCACCCTACACAGATATTGGCTTTGGTTACCTCTGGTCACCCTACATAGATTATCTTTGGTAACCTCTGGTTACCTACACAGGTTATCTTTGGTTTTCTCTGGTCACCCTACACAGATTATCTTTGATTATCTCTGGTCACCCTACACATATATTCACGTTGGTTACCTCTGGTTACCTTTTACAGATTATCTGTGGTTATCTATGGTCAACCTACACAGATTATCTTTGGTTACCTCTGGTTACCCTACACACATATTGGCTTTGATAAAATCTGGCCACTTTATATAGATTTTGGTATTGGTGACCTCTGGTCACCCTACACAAATACTTGCTTTGGTTACCTCTGGTCAGCATACACAGACATTGGCTTTGGTTACCTCTGGTCACCCTACACAGATATTGGCTTTGGTTACCTCTGGTCACTTATGGTTACCCTACAAAAGTTGGCTTTGATAAAATCTTGTCACCCTACACTGATATTGGCTTTGGTTACCTGTGGTCAACCTACACAGATATTGGCTTTGGTTACCTCTGGTCACCATACACAAATTATCTTTGGTTACCTCTGGTCACCCCACACGGATTATCTTTGGTTACCTCTGGTTACCCTACACAAATATTGGCTTTGATAAAATCTGGTCACCCTACACAAATATTGGCTTTGGTGATCTCTGGTCACCATAAACAGACATTGGCTTAGTTACCTCTGGTAAACCTACACAAATATTGGCTTTGATAAAATCTGGTCACTTTACATAGATTTTGGCTTTGGTTACCTCTGGTCACCCTACACAAATATTGGCTATGATTAAATCTGGTCACTTTACACAGATATTGGCTTGGGTTACCTCTGGTCAACCTACACAGATATTGGCTATGATTAAATCTGGTCACTTTACACAGATATTGGCTTTGGTTACCTCTGGTCACCATACACAAAATATCTTTGGTTACCTCTGGTCACCCCATACAGATTATCTTTGGTTACCTCTGGTTACCCTACACAAATATTGGCTTTGATAAAATCTGGTCACCCTACACAAATATTGGCTTTGGTGATCTCTGGTCACCATACACAGACATTGGCTTTGTTACCTCTGGTCACCCTACACAAATATTGGCTATGATTAAATCTGGTCACTTTACACAGATATTGGCTTGGGTTACCTCTGGTCACCCTACACAGATTATCTTTGGTTACCTCTAGTTACCCTACACAGATTATCTTGGTTACCTCTGGTTACCCTACACAAATATTGATTTTGATATAATCTGGTCACTCTACATAGATTTTGGCTTTTGTTACCTCTGGTCACCCTACCTAGATATTAGCCTTGGTCACCCTACACAAATATTTATATTTGAATTTGTATTTGTAATGTTTTCACTCAGTTGACTGTTCTATCCCAATTACTGTCACTTTTACTTATTGTGACTTTTTGTTTTGCTAACACTTAATTTAAATGAATTTAATGCAGCTGTCATACAAGTGGAAGGTTTAGCTAGATATAAAACCAGGTCTAACCCACCATGTTCTGCAAAGAGAATGCCTGTACCAAGTCAGGAATATGACATTTGTTTTACAATCGTTCTGTTTTTGAGGCTTAGTTACCTCTGGTATACCTACACAAATATTGGCTTTGATAAAATCTGGTCACTTTACATATATTTTGGCTTTGGTTACCTCTGGTCACCTTACACAAATATTGGCTATGATTAAATCTGGTCACTTTACACAGATATTGGCTTGGGTTACCTCTGGTCAACCTACACAGATATTGGCTATGATTAAATCTGGTCACTTTACACAGATATTGGCTTTTGTTACCTCTGGTCACCATACACAAAATATCTTTGGTTACCTCTGGTCACCCCATACAGATTATCTTTGGTTACCTCCGGTTACCCTACACAAATATTGGCTTTGATAAAATCTGGTCACCCTACACAAATATTGGCTTCAGTGATCTCTGGTAACCATACACAGACATTGGCTTTGTTACCTCTGGTCACCCTACACAAATATTGGCTATGATTAAATCTGGTCACTTTACACAGATATTGGCTTGGGTTACCTCTGGTCACCCTACACAGATTATCTTTGGTTACCTCTGGTTACTCTACACAGATTATCTTGGTTACCTCTGGTTACTCTACACAAATATTGATTTTATATAATCTGGTCACTCTACATAGATTTTGGCTTTTGTTACCTCTGGTCACCCTACTTAGATATTGGCCTTGGTCACCCTACACAAATATTTATATTTGAATTTGTATTTGTAATGTTTTCACTCAGTTGACTGTTCTATCCCAATTACTGTCACTTTTACTTATTGTGACTTTTGTTTTGCTAACACTTAATTTAAATGAATTTAATGCAGCTGTTATACAAGTGGAAGGTTTAGATAGATATAAAACCAGGTCTAACCCACCATGTTCTGCAAAGAGAATGCCTGTACCAAGTCAGGAATATGACATTTGTTTTACAATCGTTCTGTTTTTAGGCTTAGTTACCTCTGGTAAACCTACACAAATATTGGCTTTGATAAAATCTGGTCACTTTACATATATTTTGGCTTTGGTTACCTCTGGTCACCTTACACAAATATTGGCTATGATTAAATCTGGTCACTTTACACAGATATTGGCTTGGGTTACCTCTGGTCAACCTACACAGATATTGGCTATGATTAAATCTGGTCACTTTACACAGATATTGGCTTTGGTTACCTCTGTTCACCATACCCAAATTATCTTTGGTAACCTCTGGTCACCCCATACAGATTATCTTTGGTTACCTCTGGTTAGGAGCTACCATTTGATTTTTATGGGGGCTAGGATGAAATTTGAAAAAATAGGCAGGACAGGAGTTTTGAGTAAAAAAAAGGCAGGATGAGATGATTTGCAAAAAAAGGCAGGATGACAATTTATGTAAAAAAAGTCAGGATAAACTAAAAAAAAAAGGCAGGACCGAATAGAGTGAAAATAAAAGGCAGGACCGAATAGAGGAAAAATAAATAGGCAGGACAAAATTTTCATCCTAGCCCCCATAAAAATCAAATGGTAGCTCCTTACCCTACACAAATATTGGCTTTGATAAAATCTGGTCACCCTACACAAATATTGGCTTTGGTGATCTCTGGTCACCATACACAGACATTGGCTTTGTTACCTTGGTCACCCTACTTAGATATTGGCCTTGGTCACCCTACACAAATATTTATATTTGAATTTGTATTTGTAATGTTTTCACTCAGTTGACTGTTCTATCCCAATTACTGTCACTTTTACTTAATTTAAATGAATTTAATGCAGCTGTCATACAAGTGGAAGGTTTAGCTAGATATAAAACCAGGTCTAACCCACCATGTTCTGCAAAGAGAATGCCTGTACCAAGTCAGGAATATGACATTTGTTTTACAATCATTCTGTTTTTGATAAGTTCGAGCGTTTGGTTTTGTCCGTTGTTTATGGACGTTCCTCTGTTTGAACTTTCCTCGGGTGTCGGTATTTCTGATATATACCTTTTTGTAAACATTATCAATACCATGGTTTATTATTATCCGTCGCAATTAGTGCTTTGGGGCACAAGAACGATGTTCCTAATTTACGTTTACATCTTTTACCATAGAAACTTAATTTTCTGATGTGACCTGCTTCTTGTGTGCCAAGTATAGGTCGTACGTTAACACTTTAACAGGATGCTTTAAATTTTTGTATGATCATTCTCATAAGTATTATATTTAAGATGGATGATCTTGTAAGAGAATATTGTCATATTGTAGCTGAGAATATCAACGTTTTTTAAGATCAAGTTTTGTCAGGTGTCCCCAGGATCATCTTAAAATGATGTAATGAAAACGACACATGTGCAGTCTTCTCATTTTACTATTAAAGTTCAGACAAAAGATATAAGAAGATGTGGTATGAGTGCCAATGAGACAACTCTCCATCCAAGTCAAAATTTATAAATGTAAACCATTATAGGTCAAAGTACGGTCTTCAACACGGAGCCAAGTTTGTTTATATTCGGCCTTGTACTGTTCAACTTTCAGATATTTTAGATTTCAATGATAGCTTACAATATTGCCTTATTTCAAAATGTAACCGTAAAAACTGTAAAACCTGTGATATACTAATATATGATACCCACTTTAAAAGTAACTTGACCACCAAAAATTACAATACACATAGTCATACATGTAGGAAATATTGTAAATTGTACTGCTTCCAATATTGTGTAAGGTATTGAATGTGATCTTCGTGGACTGATTGACGTCAGGGAAACTCGACAAAGATTCAATTTTAGAATGAACGCCCATCGGTCTAATGTTAATGATCCTAATAACACTAAATTTCTCTATAGAAATTTTAATCACCCGACCATTCTATTGTTTCAATGAAAGTCTGGATTAAAGAGAAAATATATAATTCAATAAATGACCCCATATTGAGTACACCATATTGTCTACAAAGAGATGACTTTTGATAACAGCCATTCTCTATGGATCGGATGCAATGACAAAATTGATGGTGTAGATATTTTGTCTAGTCCCAGGTGTAGTACTGTCAATAAATTACAGTTATTTAACACTTCTGCTCGACGAAATAGAAGTCATGGTCAAAGAAATTATACACCACCTGCTGTTAACACCGTGACAACTGATAGTCTGTTTTCGTCTGTTTAAAAACCTTTAGGAATTCACCATTTCAGACCTAAATTATACGCCATTTCATTATCTAAACTTTATTTACTATTTCAAGAGTCCCAGGTAAAGATTAGTTGCAATAATCATGGACATTAGTAACCATAGACTATTCAAACCCGCATCAACTACTTCCAAAATGAAAAAAAAAAACAGAGATGTTATCATTATTAGCAATATTTTCCACCAGAAATCTGTACAAAAATTGTATACTGTTTACTTCAAAATAAAGCTACATCTGTAAATTACTTACACCAAGTCTATTGCATCCAAGATTTTCAAGAGGGTTTTAGAGGTCTTTAACCTCAAAGATGTGAAATCAAACCTCCGGATTGCTCATGTGCATCGTCAAAATACAATTATAGTCCAGCTGGTCATGTTATTACTGGTGACCTAGGCATCGTTAACAATGAACAACTAAGAGTTGTTAGCCAAGGGACCAAACTATAGAATTCGCCAGCCCATCAACTGGAAAAAGAACTTCAGGTTACTGATGGATGCAGTTGAGGACTGTGCTAGAAAATGGGTAAAGCTATGAGCACAAGGGTTTCTAACCCATTCAAGAACCCGGAGGTTGTGAATGCTTTATCCTCTTTGCATGACAAATATTTCCTTGTTTCATCAGATAAAGCCTCCAATAATATTGTCTTCTTATGTAAAACCAATATTTGCTATGACTTACAAAAGAGCTTGGAATAAACAGCACAACTGGTAATCCTACATATTCTTTTACATCATTTACAAAGGATGACATTTTACAAAATCACAAATCTGTCCTTCTTTCATTTGGTATTATCATCAAAGAAAACGAAGAAAATCTACCGTCATTATACCGGATATCAAAACTTCATTAAACTCCGTATAAAGAACGATGCATAGCTGGATCATCCAGATGTTCGACTAAACATCTTTCTAAAGTGTTGACCACTCTTCTTTCTACTGTAAAAGATGTCCTTCAAAAATATTGTGATAACATATATTCAAACAGTGGTGTCAATCAGATTGGGATTCTAAAAATTCTAAAGTTCTACTGCTAAATCTTAGAGCACAATCACTGCAATTTTGCAGCAACATTAAGACCTTTGACTTTTCTACGCTTTACACTACTATTCCCCATGCTCAATTGATAGATTGACTTCAACAATCTCATTAAACATTTGTTTTGTTAATTTAAAAAAAAAAGTTCATATATATGTAATGTAGACATTTTGATATCGAAATATTATTATTTTCATAACTTTATTTTAAAAAAAATCTATAATGTTTTTAATTGCGTATGAAAACTTACATGGTTATGAGAGAAATCCATTTTCGCCAAAATGCGTCATTTTGCGTCACAACTTTTTCTCCAATGCTACATATGCGCCAACTGTTTAAAAATTACAAAGTTTTATTTGCGCCAAAATTAAATATACGATTGCGCCAATTAAAAGAAAAATGCTTTTGACTTTTTCTGAAGCTTTTGTAATTCCGCTCTAACTTTTGTGGGTCTGTCTCATGTATTTGTGCAAGATTTCCACTCAAAACAGCTATACATTGCTCATCAGGATAAAGTTTTTGGTCGAACATCGTCATCTTATTTCTCCACTTTTTTTCATAAAAGCCTGACGGAATTTATGGCCATTTAAAACAATAAGAATAATTATATATTAATCATTAATATGTATGATAAATATGTGTACAGGTAAATTGGCTCAAATGAGTGCCGAATATTGGCGCAATTGATACATTTGTAAAATTAAATATGGCGCAATTGATACCCCTGAAAAACAGTTATTGGCGCAGAAGGACTCCTGTCATGGTTAATGAGTATTGTTGTTTCTGTTGAAATTCTTTATTTTGATAGTTATTAATTGTTAAACACCTTTTTCAACTTTCTCCTTTGTATTAAATTTGGGTTTTATCAAACTGACAATATGGGTAATTTGGTTAGATTAACTGCGTTTCAATCTACTTATATAAACTTTGATCATGCTCGTCATTTTTATCCCACCGATGTACAAGCTCTGTTTGAAAATATACTAGTTTACTAACTTATAAAACGTAATTACATTCCTATGGAATAATAGTATCACATGCTAAAAATCGTTGTGAAATATAAAGTGTGAGCATGAATTTCATAAAAATCATATTTTATCAATTTGAGTATGAATAAAAAGGGGGAAAAATAACAGTAATAATTTTCGATTTATTGGAATACGTTACTTTTTGAAACACTTTTGAATCTGCAACAATGTAAAACATTATCATTAGTAATTGCAAATAACTAAAGTAACCATGAGACGCCTACAGGAGTATATTTTCGTTAACCAACCAGGGCTAACACTACAGACATAGCCTCAATAAAGTGGATAATAGTAACTATTCAGCAGGTTTAAATAAATCTCAAAGGTGCATAGAATTTAGTCATCCGAGTTATCTGTCTAATGAGACCAGAATACCAAAACATTTACATGTATCTGTATAAAGGTACCACAGGTAACCAACGTCTGGATGCATGTCAGATGATAAGAGGTAACAAATGTCAAGACCAAAGGTAACTTAAGTATGTATTTGTGTAAAGTGAACAGAGAAAAGAGAGCCTGTACATATGTCAGGTGATCAAGGGTAGCCACAGAAAACCTAAGAAACCAAAGTCAAGACCAAATACAACCAAAGTCAAGACAAAATATGAACATAGAAAGTATCCATGTTAGAAGACGAGAGGTTACCCTTACTTGAAGTTTATATCTATTTAAGTCGATGAGAGGTAACAAAAGTATTATCTTTGTAAGGTTACAACAGGACACCAAAGTCAAAATACATGATATTTATATTATATGACATCAATATTAATGTAAAGTCGCACATATAATCAAATTCAATATCTGTGTACGGTCACCAGTGGTAACCAAAGTCGATGTATTTGAAGGATTTCCAGAAATCAAGATTTATACCAGGTGACCAGAGGTAATAAAAAATGTTTAGGGTGACCATGAGTAATAATTATCAATATCTTAAAAAATTATAGGATGACCAGGGATCACCACAGTCAAAATCTGAATAGGGTGACCAGAAGTAACATAGTCAACATCTGTTATTGATGATCACAAGTAACCAAAGTCAAAATCTGTAAAGGGGACCAGAGGTAACCAAAGTTAATATCTTTATGAGTTGTCCAGAAGTAACCAAAGACAATTGGTGTAGAGTGGCCAGAGGTAAGCAAGGCACATATATGGTTAGGGTGACCAGAGGTAACAAATGCCAAAATCTTTGTAGAAGACAAGAGGTTACCAAAGCCACTATCTGTGTAGGGTGACCAAATGTAACCAAAGTCTATTTCTGTGTAGGGTGACCATAGGAAACCAAGACCCATAATATCTGTGTAAGGTGACTAGAGGTAACCAAAGTCAATATCTTTATAAGTAAAAAGATGTATCAAAATCTATAGCCTTATAAGGTGACCAGAGGTAACCAAAGCCAATATCTTTGTAAGGTGACCAGAGAAACCAAAGCTTATATCTGTGTACGGTGACCAGAGGTAACCAAAGCCAATATCTGTGTAGGGTCATCAGAGGTAACCAAAGCTAATATCTGTGTAAGGTGACCAGAGGTAACCAAAGTCAATATCGTTATAAGGTGACCTGAGGTAACCAAAGTCAATATATGTATAGGGTGACCAGATTTAATCAAAGCCGATATATGTGTATAGTGGCCAAAGGTAACCAAAGTCAATATCTCTGTAGAATGACCAGAGGTAATCAAAGACAAAAGATGGGTAAGGTTAACCTGAGGTAACCAACGTACAGATCTGAGTAGGTGACTAAAGGTAACCACAGTCAAAATCTGTATAGGATTTCAAGAGGTTACCAAATAAAATACATGTGTAGGGTGACCAGAGGTAACCAAAACCAAAATCTGTGTAGGGTGACCAGAGGTAACCAAAGCCAATACATGTGTGGGTTTAAATTTTGCATTAATATGTCATGACAATGCAATAAATGCAATGGTCAGCCCATTCATTTTCCGAAGAAAAAATATCAATATCTACATATATAAGAATTAAGTATAGTGTTTAATTGTTATAACTTATTTTCATTTTCAATCAATTTATGGTTTTGAGGGAATCATTGATTGTTTGCGTAAAATATCTTTGTTTTACTTTTGAATCTCTTATACTAGTGTCCTTTAAAATATGAACCCTGTAGATAACTCATATTCATATTGTATTGCTTCACTGAATAAGTGTTTATCGACTTAGTAACCTACTTTCACTTTCATCCGAAAATAATGTCCTATTTTTGTCGCGTAGAGACACCTTTTAAACAGTTTCTGTTAAGGTTACCTCTGGGCACCTTTCAGCGCAACTATTATCCTTGTGCCCCATATTCGGACTCAATCAGTGTTTGGCTGTAATAAGCATTGTATGTGTATAAGTTTCATAACATTTGGTTGAGCCAAAATAAAGTTAGATTGTGTAAAGTGCAAATTTGCCAATTTTTCCGTTTATAAAGGGACACAACTTGAGAACGTTGAAAGTGACACATCCAAAATTCAAACTTAATCTGTGTTTGGTGGTAATAGGCATTGTGTATAAGTTTCATAACATTTGGTTGAGGTAAACTTACCTTAAAAAAACCAAAACTAATTTTGGGACGTAGGGACGGACCAGACATATGGAATTGATGTACAGAGACAGACAAGGGTAAAATTTAAAGCCCCTTCAACCGCGGCAGAGGCATTAAAAATGATGGTGAACTAAGATTGTATTTATGCTTAGTATTTGTTCACACAAGAGTTAAACTACGTACAAATAAAAACTGCAATAAGGAATGTAAAGTTTTATTTAGGTTATGGATAAAACAACAAAAGACGAACAACAAGGTATACTGTTTACACTATAAGTACCATAATGGATGGATATATCAAAATAATTGCCTATAAATATTTGCTGTGTCGTTAAACACCAATCAATCAATATAAATATTTGTTAATTGTATAATACTGTAAAATTCAGAAATTATTGTGAAGTTTTTATTAATGCGAATAATGCAACAAGATGAGTATTGCATTAAAAAGAACTCGCATTCTGATATCCGATATATATTTCTGTAAGGGAATTTTCCTACAATCGCAATAATTAATCTTGCATTTTCGTCCCTTCTTAAAAAAAATCGCAATAATAAATGCACACAATAATTTCTGTATTAATAGTCTTGAATTCTGAAAATGACAGCTTTTATGATAAAAATGTGATAAATGTGATAAGGTTTAAAACCTTGTGAGATAAATGTCTTTTAACTATGTATACATGATACCATGCCCATTTTGAACTTTTTATTATTTTGAATGTAACTTCATAAGCAAGATGTAGGTAAACTTTATCATTAATCACAACTGTCGAATATAATGCAGTATCTATTTTTTAAAAGAAAAATAATCTCTTCCCAGTGTACAAAAAAAAAAAAAAAAAAAACTGTCTTAGAATTAAAGGGAAAAGTTTTAATTTCAACTCATTTTAAATATGTAGCAGAATTTCCACATGTCTGTCCTCATATCTTTTAAATCAAAACAGTATCAACTAGAAACTAATGTTCATAATTCAAAGAATAAAAAAATATAGTTTTTTTTAAGTGTAGTGAAATATTTATTAATACCTAAACCAAAATCAAAAAGCATTTTTTTTTTAAAGATTTACAAGCAATTTTAATAGGGATATAATTTGCTGATGATTTTGTTATTTATACAGTTTAGTTCAAATTAAAGGGGGGTCACTTACAGGGTCCAGATAAGCGTGTTGTTAAACTCTAATGAACATAATTTAAAAAATATTACCATCAATTTTACATTTGTTCACAATGTTTCTCTGCATTATATATAGATATTGAAGAAAATTTTCAATCAAAGGACATCTTCAACAAAAACATGTGACAACATATAGAATATGGATAATTAATCAAATGGTGCCAACATCTATTAAATTTCAGTTTTAAAGTCATTGTTAACATGTTTAATTTGGTCGCATATTTGGAAATGCACATAAAATGTTGTAAAAACCGTAAAGTATGAATATGCATCTATGATAATTTGAAATTAATAAGATTGGAATTTTAGAAAATGGCATTGGTGTGAAATAAATTGTTGGGAATTGGTCTGACCACTGTACAACAAAAATAGTGAACTAACTATATTATGTTCAATTCTGATTTTATAGGTGTCCTTCATAATAACAGGCACTTGTCTCAGAAAAAAAAATATAACACATATTAAGGTATATAGGAAATTTTTTTTTTCTGAGACAAGTGTCTGTGGTTAAAACAGGGGAAGTGGTTTGAAGATGTAAATGGGGCCATGATGTTTAAAGCATAAACTATTCATGTATGAACAAGAGAATGTGTGGGGTATAAGACAAAGAGACAGCACCTCAAAAATGAAATAAAATAAATTGCTTCGCTGAGCACAGCTGGATACGACCGCAGATGTCCAACCCCGAAAAGTTCGGGCCAAAATGGACACAGTATTCACGCTTGATACAGGTCTGAATTTGGATTGTAATTAAATTTTTGACACATAATAGGTTTCTGACACAGAATATTTGTAGTCAAAGAATTTCAAATTGGTTATATGATTTGAATTTATATTCAATTTTTTGCTTTTGTGCAATACACTATGCTGTTGTGAATTGACCCCCCAAAAAAAAAAAAAAATACCCTGGTTTTCTGTGTTTGTGCAATACACTATGCTCTTGAATATTAACACCCAAAAAAAATATTTGAAGAAATTTTCTTTCAATTTCTGAAATCTGAAATGAGAAAAATTGTCCCCCCCTCCAATTTTTTTCACCTCCCCCTTTCCCTTATTCCAAAAAAAAAATCTTTCCCTCAAGATATGGTCAGTATCTCAATTCAAATTTCTAATGGAGTTTGCAACCATAATTACCCATTTAAATACATCATAAAAGTTTTAAAATATAAAATGACATACATAGTCATGGCTAAAATTAATATTAATTAACAGTAACTGCTAAAAATAAATTGACAGCTAATCACCTCAAGACAATCATCATTTCTTAATACATAATTTACAAGCAGTGTAAGGGAGGTAATCAAACATTGTTCTTTAAATAGATTTGGATTACCCCCATACACTACTTGTAAATTGTCTCAATTGTCCTTTAACCAGAAAACCCTTGTTTTCCCTTTTTGCCCCTTATTCCTAAATGGTTTGAGCCATAAGCCTCCAAAGTCAATCCTAACCATCCCTTTGTAGTATGGAAACTTGTGGTATAATTTCAGAGAGATTCATACACTTTAACACAAGTTATTGTCTGGAAACTACAAAAATGCTTATTTGGGTCCCTTTTTTGGCCCCTAATTCCTAAACAGTTGGGAACATAACCCCCAAAATCAATCCCAACCTTCCTTTAGTGGTTATAAACCTTGTGTTAAAATTTTATTGATTTCTATTTACTTATACTTAAGTTATTATCCGGAAACCATCTGTCTTCGGACGACGCTGACGACGAAGACGACAACGTGATACCAATATACGACCAAAAAATTTTTAATTTTTGCGGTCGTATAACAAATTTTTTAAATTTTTGCGGTCGTATAAAATAGAATGAAATATGTCTTGCTCCCCACAGTACATGGAAACATAAATTTGTAGAATTACAAGAGATCTTGTTTACAAACATAAAGTAATGCCAATTTAATGTGTAGGCAAATTGCAAACCTGTTTTACTGAAATAAATCATGAGATCATTTAGACATCACAGTTGAAATAATAAAGCATGCAAATCAAGAGTTTAAATGCCTTGCTTGCAAACTTTGTTTGGTTATTTGCTCAGATATTGTAATTAAGATTGACACCCAAATTCAATGGGTAGGCCAATGATTTGTATAGAGAGCTATAGTAAACAGACTGTTACTCCGCCTACCCATTGGATTTAGATGTCAATCTTAATTACAATGTCAGAGCAAACAGTCAAACAAAGATTGCAAGCAAGGCATTTAAACTCTTGATATGCATGCTTTATTATTTCAACTGTATGACTATTTAGTTTCTTTAATCAAATCAAATTAATATATCTTGTACACATACTGCTTTTTAAAAATTGTCATTACCCTTTGACATTTATTAGACTTTCAGTAAATATTCTTGTCACATGTATGCATCCCTTACACGAAATTTGTTTAACAGATATCCAGATTGAGTATCTGGGAACAGTATCAAAATGCGTACCCTTTTAGTATTTTACCTGGTTTGACTTCTGAAACAAAAATGTTTAACTAACATATTGGATAGACATATTTTTTTATTCAAAATTGCACATGATCAAATTAAGCACTGAGACTAGAAATAAATACATCAATATTTACAAAAATAAAATATCTATACAAAACTATACATTTATATATTGAATATGTTCTATGTCCAACATTTTTGTGCTTATATCAAAGCATTGAAAAAGACGAAAAAAAAAAATGTTTAATAATGAAAAATATCATCTGAAATTGTTGCAGCAAGCACTGTTTTCTTTCATAATCAGCATAAAATCAAAGTGCTTGTAAGTACTTAAGGGTAAAGATTACTGTAATTTTTTAGTGGGAAGTAAAATTAAACATTGCATTTTAAACAAATTGGTTGTTGCTGATTCAACTACAATTACCTGTATATATGAACAAAGGAAGATAACTCCAATTTTAATGTATACTTTTATATCTATATATGATTTGTAACCTAAAAAGAATATATTAATGTAAAAATTCTAACTTTTGGTAGATATACTGAGCAATATTTTTTTTGGGTTATATATCTATGTTTCCTGTAAGCTGTCTTTACTCTTGGAATAAAGTATTATTATAATTCGTCTTTTCAGAATCTAATGCATTCTGGGTAATATTTTTCAAAAGTGTACATCAAAGCGTCGTCATTGGTTAAAAACATCCTAACCAATGGAAATTTAACCAATGATGTGAAGTGGTTTTTTTTCATTTTAGGGTACCAACAATGAAATTATCCAGGATCCTTTAGATTCTAAAATGGCTAATTATCTGATTAACCTGTTAGCTATCTAAAAGACAAAAAGATATGGTTCGTATATTTTTTTTAATTTACTATTGACTACATGTTTACCTATATAAACTGGGTCTATATAATGCAGTTGTTAAATACTGTTTGGCTTTCCTCCTAAATGCATCAGAACACCAATTTAGATGACTATTAAAGTTCATAGTATCCAAGAACTGAAATGAAACATTTTATATTAAAAGAAGTCAATGAAAAATGTAATAAAGGTAAGACAAATGTACTTGCTGAGGAAAGATGTCAAACTCACTTCAATACTTATTCCTTATTCGTTACCTATTCGTTACTTATTAGTCCCCTACCGACGAAGTCGAAGGGGACTTTAGGTTTGCACTCCGTCCGTCTATCTGCCTGTCTGTCTGTCTGTCTGTCCATCCGCAGGCCTCTACAATAACTTTTTTAACTTGTCCTATAGGACCAGTACATACCAAAACTTACTTGTCCGAATGGAATTTTACTTGTCCGAAAAAAATGTGAACTTTTTTCTTTTAAAAATATAGTTGATTTATTTTAATGAACAAAATGAAATAAAAGGATATAACAGTAACCGTTTATTTATTTATTATCTATTGACATCCTTGTCAAAAATGGCTATTTCATTTAGTCAAGAAACTTAGATTCTAATAATAATATTATCTAGTTGTCATCAATGTCATCATCAGACTGTGCCATATCAGGATCTGGAAGTCCTCTCAGTCGAAATTCATTAGGGTTGTAACCTGGTCTTTTCTGTCTTCCACTTGACCACCAGTGATTGAAGACTGAGTTTGTATCAAATTGATTAAATTCAGGTCCTTCAACAGTTATAAACAGTAACATTAATAGCATTTCTGGCTTTAGGGAAGATCTCCAGTCAGTCTTTACTCTTTTCATTGCAGAAAAGCCTCGTTCACATGCAGCACTGGATAGGGGAAAAGAAAGAAGCAGCTCTAGAACTAAAATAAAATTTTCAAATCTTCTTTTCAGATCTGGATAAATAAAAAAGTTTTCAACAGCCACTGTTGCTTTGTGTCTTCCTACACAAGCCTTGAAATCTTTCCACTCCCCGTTGTAGTCCATAATTGCATCTAAATAACAACCATTTCTTTCCAGTATTTCATGGAAATTCTCTAACAGGAAAGCCATCTCTTCATTCCCATATGTGGCCAATTCGTTTCTATCTTGTTGCCATTCACTAAAAGTAAGAATTAATGATGCTGCCTTTAGTACTTGGTCTTTCTCCATGTGTTCAAATCTGTTGTCCAGGGCAGCAACAACCAAGTCAACTATTTCTTGTTTCTGTCTTGTAAAATCTTCATCTATGTTCATGTTTGAAAGTTGAATGTCTTTATATGTACTGTTCTGGGCATCTACAGTAGCAAGAAAATTTGACAATTCTCTGCCATTTATTTTTTTTCAGTTCAATTAAAGAGAGTTTTGCAGTAGAAATTGCATCAGACATTGCTGACAGGGTCAGGTAATCTTGCTGTAACTTCAAACTAAGAACACTGAGTACTTTCAAAATGTCAAGAAAAAAAATACTATGTACAGAAACTTGTAATCTTTGAGGTTTTTTTTGCTGATAAAGGTAGCTCTACCTTGGACTTCTGCAGATTCAGACCTAGATTCCCGAATATGCTCAAAATGTGCAAGCAATACTCTGAATTATCTAACTAAGACTTCAAGGGCCCTGTGAATATGTGGCAGCCATCTTGTAGCAGCAAGTTTTGTAGGCTTTAACACCTTTTCTTCTAAAGCTTCCCCTATCTGCTTCAATTCTCATAAGGCCTTTGGGGAATACTGATAGTGCTTCTACAGATACTGCAACAAATCCTGAATTTCTTTCATATGCTTGTGGTTTTTTATTGCACTATTGGCAGCTAACTCAAGTCTGTGTGCTATACAGTGCATAATAACTAAGTGTGGAACATCACGTTTGATCAAAGTGGCTATACCACCACGGCATCCTAAATTTACAGAGGCTCCATCTGAACCAAAGCCAATTAGTTTATCCTTCCAATTGGGTATCCCATTTCTAGTGAATGCTCCTTCAATTTTATTTAAAATTCCCTGTGCATCTGCTTTTTCTACATCTTCGATGCTGAAGTAATGGTTTACTGGCTTCCCGTTTTCCACAAATCTGAGATAAATTAGTTCATTCTCTGTGACAGAAGAGTCGGTAGCACCATCAATGAGAATGGAATAAAAGTGCAAATCGTTCTCTGTTAGTATCTTTACACCTTTGAATAAGTCTCCATAAATACACTGGATTAATCTGAAAATATCAGGGATGATAGTGTGTGAAAAACCACATCTAATCACTGACTTGTGTAAAGGCATTATAGAAATGATTGATATATATACATATGCATGAAAGCATGATAAACGCTAACAGACAAGTACAAGATGAAAACAAGAGCAGGCATAGCAGAAAGCATCTGCAGTGCAGACTAGTACGTCATCATGATGAAGATAATATATAGTACATGTATATAAACTGTAATAAAAATCTTATATTTGCTTAAATGACACTACTTTAGTAATTCAGTTTACCTTCTACAAGCATTATCAGATCTATAAAAATTTCCCATGTCTAGACTATTAACCTCTTGCAAGTCAACCAATCTGGGAAAGTCTGTAAAGGGCTTTTCATGCTTGCAAATAAAGTAGGCAGTGGTAATTAGTTTCTTTATTTTGTCTTCATTTTCTTTTTCCATTTTCCTAACACAGGACAAAAGAGGCCCAGACTGAGAGAAACTACAACTTCCAGATGCCTCAACTTTTTTTATTTCATCTGTTTTTTTTCTTCTCCTCACATTTCCTGTGTGAATTGCTTTTCCAGTGAGCTATTAAGGTATCTTTTCTGAAAGCACTTGTTCCATTGTACATAGAACAATTTCTATCCGCAAAATCAGGGTAGTCTTTACAAGTTTGACAGTCTTCGATTTGGACTCATCAACCTTCCCGTCATCGTCCGTATGAGCGGTATATTTAAGCCCAAGGAATTACTCTTCCCAGCTCGCTAAATAGGTTCTTTGTCTTTTAAGCTCGTATTCTTTTTTCTTCTCCTTAGACTCTTTTTCGTCTTTTGTTTTTTTTTTTTTTCCCGGATATAGTGAAACCAAATTTTGTTAAGTCATTCTGTAATGATTCTTATCATTTGACTTCTCTCCCCTTTAAACAATTATTCCTTGTTCTAAATTTTAAGTTGGATTGATAGAATGTCCAGTTTTGTTTCATATAAAATAGACAAATGATATAAAAATATCCTGTTTGAGGAAGGAAGAAATCATATCATGTAAAAAAAAAAACAACAAAAAAACACGCTGGTTCAAAAAAGAAGTTCTGGAAAACATTCCTTGCAGCTAGTTGTTTTTCAAATGCATTTTAAAGAAGTCAGTACATTACATTATAAATGTATTTATTCCTGTTATCTAATACGCGTGCTTATGTTACCTTATCCAAGTGTACATTCACGTGTATTTGTTTACTTGTTTTAATAAACATTGACCATAGTTCCGAATATGACTTTTAAATTATGTTACATTTTGAGTTTAAAGTTGCAACTTATGTTGCACGATTTTCAAAAGCGGGAATATATTTATTTGTTTATCAAAACACGGTTTATAATCATTTGAATCTCAGTTTCAGTGCAGCTATATCGCAATACGTCATGTCTGAACCGAATGAAGATAGTTCAATAATAATAAATCGACCTTCATTGATGATGTTTTTTGTAGACAAAGCTGTTTCTGAATAAAAAGCCAATGTTTGTTCTGTTATGTTCTTTTTTTTTGTTTATCCTCTTAATGTTGCAATACAATAATCAAGAAAAAAGAGACTTATTTTAGATTCTTCAGTTTTGAACAAAAATATTCGGAAAGACAGATTTAAATATGAAGATTGGAAGGTTGACATTCAATTATTTAGAAAAAATTACCACTTATTTAAATTTGATTTGAAGTCCGTGTACCATCATTTTGACATTTTTACTCAGCAACAAACTTATTTAGGGTTTTCTTGGAGATTAATATACTACTGTGTAACTGTATTACCATTTAGACTTTTGTCTGCCCCTTATTTATTTACTAAGTGTTTAAAAGCAATGGTGATGTATTAGGAGATTATATACAGTCACCTTATTTTAATATTAAGAGGATGGCTTATGCACGAGTCTGAATTAAGATAAAAAAGACTCAGAGTTTATTCGAAAAATATTTAACATCTGCCGGGTTTTTGATTTTAATGAGTAAAAATCCAATTTTAAGCCGGTCCAATGAATGACTTGGTATTTTGTGGGATTCAAAAAGGTGTGTTTTGCTTATTTCTAATAGAGTTATAAGTTATCTTATAGATTCACTGAAACCTTATTTGTCACATTTTCCGCAGATTACAACTAGGAATTAGAATTAGTTGAAGTAGAACAAGTTAGAAATTAACTTCAATTTTGGTTCGAAAAGGTGACTACTCTTAACAGCAGAAATTTGGATGCTTATAGTTGTTCTTCAGTTATAATTTATTCAGACGTAAGCGAGCGTGCAGCGGGTGACTTTACTGTAGAGGTTGATTCCAAATTTTCCACAAAATGTTTTTCAACATTTTTGCCCATGTCAGATTTGCACTATACATAGCAGTATTCAAGATGATAAACAAAATATGCATCTTACCCCCTATGTTCTATTTTTTGTCGACAACCACAGTCATCGGACACATTATTTTGGTAAGATATAAGGCATAAACACAAAAACTTGATAAGAATTGTCATTTAAGGGCAATAATTCTGATCAGGAGTCATCTGAAGATTTAGGCCATGTTGACTTATTTGTAGATCTTGTCTGCTAATCAGTTTTGGAATTTAAAGTGTCTCTCTATCATTAATAGATATCAAGATAATTTCTGTCTCTGTTAGATTTTCTCTATTCATAGCGGTTTTCATAATAGTAGACAAAACTTGCATTTTACCTCTTTGTTCTATTTTACCCATGTCGGCCATCTTTGTTGACAGACGGGGTCATCGGACACATATTGTCAACAAGATACCCCAATGATGCATGTGATGATTGTGACCAAGTTTGGTTAAATTTGGCCCAGTAATTTTAGAGGAAAATATTTTGTAAAGTTAACGGACGACGACGGACGACAGACACCAAGTTATGAGAAAGCTCACTTGGCCCTGTGGGCCAGGTGAGCTAAACCATTATTCTAAACCCTGTTTTTTTCAACCCTAGGTATAGTTAAGAATAGCCATATTTTGCCGAACCTTTTTGAACATTTAGTGGAAAGTTGCAATTTGCATCTCGCAAATAACGCTGAATATCTTATTTTAAATCCACTTTAGAAAAGTTTTTGTATATAATATAACTGTCTGTAAACAAATATATTAACAGTATAAACATGAAAATATTTTTGATTTCCATATGTTACATTATTTTCCTTCAGATGTTCCTTTCATATAAGTATTATTGTAATTGAAGAATACATTAGCAACATTTTGTTCAAGGGATGAAACAATTGATTGATATTATTTTTTATTCCCACTTTTAATTATGCTTGTATAGTTGACGATTAAAACAATCATTTACAAAATATGTACTTTCGCACTTTGCGAATTGCATAAAAGAGTTAATAATGACAGAAAGAGGCAGAAGTGAAAAAAAAAAAAACAGTGACTTAAAAAAAATAGTATAACTAAAATATTTTCACGAACTTAAACATTGTGTCCTGTTCATTTCACCAAAAACACCTTTTAAACCTCATTGCATTGAGTGGGTAATGTACTAGTATATATGTGAATAATCTTTATTCGTCTAATTGACTAACATACTTGATCTTGGTAACACCATGCCACCCTCTTGCGAAATGCAGAGAAATTAGATCTATATGTTGTCCCCATCAATCAAATCATAAAAAGATATTTGTGTGTAAGGCCGATCAATTTATTATCTTATTCCATCCCTGACCAAAGGAAGACAACTCTAGCGGTTTCATTTCAGATACACACTAACTGTGTCACTGTTTTGTTAAGTGTCATGAAAAATCATGTCAAAATATAGGGTTATGCTATATTTTCTCATTTTTTAGAGTGCCTTCATTATCTTACAATATAAGCTTTAAACTCAGATTTTGTAAATCATACTGAATATGCATGAACTATTTGCCACTGGACGTTTAGCAAACAACACGCAATCAATCAATCAAACACTATCTAACTCTATTTTTCTTTCCTTCTAATCCGGCTTACGTTTGGGATAGTATTTGGTACAACTTGCATGTTGCTTGATCGGTCTCCAGTTAGAGAACGATCGTTTGTTTCTGAGGTGGTGTCTGGCAAATTCGGTTGGAAAAGACTTTTTATTTTATTTTTTTACAACGAAATTTTTATTTTCTATTTGTTTCTAATTAAATTGGACATTTTTACTTTCTAGTCAGGTCAGATTACTTATTTCTATAGTTTTTGCGGCAAGAATAACTGTGAGTCCCCTTTAACTAGAACCAAATGGTCGTCCCATTTCGACATCGTAATCAAGTCGATATATAAAATCGCTACGACTGAACTATACACAAGTGTTAATCACATGTGGTCAAGGCAAAAGAATGATTAGTTGTAATCAAACATTCAGAATACTTTTATGTTAATTCAGCTTAACGACAAAAATGAATGGGATGACTAAAGTGTTCGTTTTTACCAAAACTTCAGGATAGAAAACATGCGATTATATAACAGAAGTATGCCGTTCGTTTTCGACTTGTGAGTTTGAATATCTTTTTGGTATCTTCCGCCTCTCTTAAATGCTATGACCATTCGTCTGGCTAGACGACAGATGCATATGGCAGTAATAAATGTATGTGATGACATCGAATCTTGAAAAAAAAAAAAAAACACATTAGAAATGGGCATATTGTCTGTTCCATGCATTTGCGAAATAAGTAATGCACCTGCCATACTTGAAAGACACCCTAGTTGATTGGTTTTAAGCACGTGGAAAGAGATACAATTATAAAATTAATAAAGTCCGTCTTTCAAATAAAGCAATATTGGTTCATGTGGAGAAGACACTGACTTCTTTTGAAATCAGATATAAGTTGAAGCCCCAGATAAGACTAGCACTTCATAATCGACATGGAAAATCATATAGAAATCCTTCTAAAACAATATTTTACTATGGAAAAAAGTATAACAAAAATACTGAACTCCAAGGCAAATTTAAAAAAAAGTCCATAAAAACTGACAAAATCAATCACTATCAATCAACGGAACAAGTGAAAAACAACTGCAATATTCTTGACTTGGTAGAGGCATTTTCCGAAGAAACACGAGGTCAGTTGATAGACTGGTGGAAGCTGTCCTATCAAGTGCACAGCCATCCAATGGCAGTAAACCATTCAAAAGCAGATCTCCCTTACACGTATAACGTCACTAAAACGAAAGGAAAATGTGTAGACAGACACTTTTGGTCCCCTTGAATTCGGAAGATAACCAGCAAGTAATATAAATGAATCATATAGATGTTTACAAGACATAGATCTGACAGATAAATATGTGTTTTTTTTATAATGTCTTTAATATTCACGATAGGTTTAAAACTTCTTGCATTTAATTCAAAACTGTAAAAACTGTTAAACATAACCCTATTCTAGGATCTTGTCATTTACTTTAATTTTGGATGTAACACGTCTTCTGATTGGCTGACAGGTTTTTGTCTATCGGCTCATAAACATAATTTTGTCATGTGACCGTGATGTTATCAACGTTTTTTTCATGATATCCCTTAAAAATGGAATTTAGAATTGAATTACAAGGGATGACTGTAATATTTTTTCAGTCTATTTGAAATTACCTCAAAAATGTGGTGCACACTTTTCAATAACCCGCTACGCATGTTCGTCAGTATGCACTACATTTTTTGTGTTATTTCTTCATAAACAGAAAAAATGTTACAGTAATTCTTTAATAATAACCCTACTTTTTGTGATTAACCAAATACCAGCATATGATATCTGTTTAAATAGAAAATAAGTATTATATCAAAACATTTTGTTTTTAAGTCATATCCATTCCGCAGGGATCCATATTTTATACATCATTAAATGTTGACAGTTTGTTACCCATCTGACGCTTGTTACAATGTTGAGGACAAAAAGGGAAACTGTAAATAAGTATATTGAGGAAAGGATATAACATATTATATGATGTTATTGGTTATGAAGAAATAGTAGAGTATTGAAAGCTTTGATCCCCTATTATGGGGATCCTTCCTCCCGCTGAATCCCGATTCCTCCCACTGGATCCCCGTTCCTTCACTCCGGAATATTCCGGAGTCGACATGAATCCCGGTTCCCTCACTCCGGAATATACGCACGAGGATAAAAGCTTATGTGAAGGGTTACTGCCAGTCACTCAACGTCAAAACCGTAGCACTACGAATATTGTCTACGCAAGTTAATGTAGTCCCAACCAAAAAGGTAGATCCTAAAGGGAAAAATTGTAATTGAGCATTTATTTGCCATTGAAGTGCAATCTTTCTTCATTATCAAATTAAATAGAATAGCCTGTAATTTACAAGTAATATTGATTGCAGTAAAAATTTTAGATTAAAATCGACGATGTTATTACATATGCAACGTGACTCAGTTGATGCTAAACATTACAAATTCTGTCACTCTTTATAATATGTATTTTGTGTCCTTTAATTTTAACTTAAGGTTTCATATATTTTATCTTCTGATTATCCTCTTTGTATTACGTTGAAAATTACTGTTTATTGGAAGTATATAAAATACCATTAACAATCAATTCAGGCAAAATGATATATGACTGAAGGTCACATTTACATATCACCAACTTTTAAAATGTTGTAGATCTGTACACGTAGGGTATCATGGATTTACAATTATTCATATGAGGGTCAAGGAGGAAATTTAAAGGTAAGACCTCGGACCTGATTTTCGAAAGTATCTTATGACTAAGACATGTTCTACGATAGTTTTAGTTCATGTCATAGTCGTAAGATATGTATTCGAAAGGGTCTCAAGTTATGATATGTCATAACTTTTATCGTACACTTAGGACACCTTGCAACATGACTTATGGTGGTCTTATGATTGTCATAAATGTTACGACATCACACATTTGTTTCTAAGGTATACGTGTCATTTACTGCATCTCTATTTGCACATGCAGGTCCAGGATTTTGAAAAAAAGGGGGCCCAAACTAGATAACGTTTGGAGTGGCATATGCTAAAAATCTATACATAAAACATATATGTAGCTCCATAGGGGGCAAGGCCTTGCCTCTCCTACTAAATCTGTTTCTGCATGCAGCCTCCCTTGCTCTATTTTCGGAACTGTTGGTTGTGTTGTTTTATCTACTAAATAGTAAAGATTTATTCTTTTCCACTTTGTCATTTAAAATTTGAATCTCCTGCGACGTAAACTTTGGAATCCTCTCCATAGTCATGATTATTTTTAATAAATATTTATGATATTTTCTCTTTATATAGTAATTAATTAACGTATTTGCACGGGCATTTCTTTAAGCGGGTACTCGATGTACCATGTCTTAAAGGTATTCCCAATTAGATAACACTTCATTGTAATAATACAAATACGCGAAGTTCTAACTAAATTAAAAAAAATTATCAACTTAGATTATAACTCGTTTTCATATTAATGCAAAATACGAAATATTCGTTTAAGATCAGAATAGTAATAGTTTTTCGTACTTCTATATTTTTTTTTTGACTGTCATAAGAGCATCATAGGTATGATGACTATTTTATGACTGCCATGATTTACGTTCTGTGAAATATATGATTGTCATAAGATGGTCCTAAAATGTGTCCTAAGATGTATCTTATGACATATCTTGGGATACTTCTTTCGAAAACCAGCCCCTGGACTTTTACAAATCAACAAAATTAAATGTCTGCTTAAGTTCGTGAAAACATAGGTATCAACCGAATTTGGAATCCCGAAAATATCTACAGGGGCATATCTTGAAAGTTAACTGAATCAACAGGTGAACATCGTCTTAGTTCAAATGTTGTTTTAGTGGAGTCTCGTTTCCATTTCCTTTCTTGAGTGTTGCAGTGTTTTTTCCCTTATTTGGTAATTCATGATGTCAAAGAATGGTGTCGTGTTAAAGGACTTTGAAATTTAATTAAATGTTATTTCTGACCGTTTTACTCTACATAGACGATCTTTTAGAAACCCGCAGGAGTTTCACTTAAAAGGGGGACATGTATCCCAGCAGGTACACCAACGTTGTATCAACGTTGATCCAATGTCAGACTTCAACGTTGCTACAACGTTGGAACTTGGGTTAGATTTGAAAGTTGAAATGATGTTGAAATTCTGACGTTGAATCAACGTTGCAGTTTCAACGTTGTATTGACTTTGATAACATGTTGAAATCAGGTCCAGTGAGGTTGAAATCAGGTTGAGCGAGGTTGAAATCAGGTCTTAGTTAACTTAGGTTGAAATCAGGTCTGGATTAGGTTGAAATCATGTCGGGGTTAGGTTGAAATCAGGTCGAGTTAGGTTGAAATCAGGTCAATTGTAGGTTGGTTGAAGTTAGGTAAAGTGATGGTTCTCAGGTGTAAATTAATCCTAATTGGCACTTGTTCAAATAAGATCTGAATTATGAAATAACAAAAGCCACTTTTTTATTTCAAGTTAGGATACCATCAAAAGTTCTTATCTCAACAAGAGACAACTCCAAAAAGAGAATAGTAGACAATAACAATCAAAACCAAGGAGTAGAGACAGTTAGAATATCAAGATTTTATTTGAAACCAAGTATCTCAATATTAACAAAGCTTTCTTTTCTAGCACATCATTAATTTCTCAAAGCAAAGGAACACATGTATCACCTTACTACAGCACATTGTTTTGATTCTGGTTTCCAACTTATTCAAAATCATGTAAATGCAGCAAGTTTGACACAGTGACACAACATGTCTCCCTTGTTTAATTTGAATACATAGCAGGAACATTTAAAAAAAAACTGATCTCATTTTAAGTTTTTGTTATCCGATATTCATTTCTGTTTTTTTTTCTTTTTTTTTTTTTTTTTCTTTTTTATGGATGTCTTGTCGATCTGAATTTTAACTTTTTGTGGGTATACCGGATATGTGGTTTTTACATTTTTCTTTAAGGCTTTTGGAACAAACCATAACATCACCAAGATGTGTACTCATTCATTTTATATACACCCGATACAGTTGAGTAAATCGAACAAAAAGATGCAGAATACCAAATAATGTATTTCTGAATTTCACTGCCCTGTTTTACTGGCAACTAAGTTAACTATATAAATTTAAAAAAAAGAGGTTTTTAAAATGAAAAATTTATTTTGTTTTAAATATCTATTCTTTTGGCCTAGCAACTCCTTCTGCTCTCTGTGGGCCACACTTCAAATGTCTTAAACGCTGCTCAGATATTTTGGATTCTGTTGTCTCTTTGTGTGTGGCAGGCTAGAACAGCATCTGAAAGCATGGAAGAAAAAAAAAACAACATAAATTTGAATTACATAATAAAAGTTGTGTTCTTAAGCCGGAAATGTTATCAAATTCTACCAATAACAAAAAAAATATTTAAAATCATAGAACGCAACATGTCCATTTGAAACAATTGTCCCAGCTTGCATCAATAACAAGTCCAAGCATGAATTCTAACGAATTCTAACCAGATATGCGTTTGGCAATAACCATAATGTTGATACAGATGAAACTGACAAAGATGACTGATATTTTACGAAAATTTCAAAAAGACCAAAACAGTGTTTTAAGAGCAGATCATTTCTATGTGTGTCAGACACACCCTGTCGAGTTGTATTAGAACGAATTGGCTAGTATTCGATGACCCTCTCCCCCTTTTATGATATTACTGATTCTGTACATGCCTAGATATGTTTATGTTAGTTCGCTAATTGGAGGATGCATACAAACAAATTATTAAACTGTTTTGACACAAAGATAATCAGATTCAGTAAGATTACCCTTGTCGTGATTTCTGTGAACGTAAACAGAGAAATAATTTGATCATTTGAATGTGTTTGTATATATTATAGTCTGTTTAGTCTTTGTTGCAGATATATTGTGATTTGACCAGCAGGCACATAAAATAGGCTATGGTACAGATAAATAGCAGTGTGACCTACAGGCACCCATGATAGGCTATGGTGCAGATAAAAAGTTGTATGACCTACAGGCACTAATGATAGAATATAGTGGAGATCTGTAGTAAAGTGACCGACAGGCACCTATGATAGACTATGGTGCAGATCTATGGTGATGTGACCTGCAGGCACCTATAATAGGCTAAGGTACAAATAGATAGCAGTGTGACCTGCAGGCACCTATTATAGTCTATGGTACAGATAAATATGATAGGATATAGTGCAGATCTGTAGTGAAGTGACTGACAGGCACCTATGATAGGCTTTGTTGCAGATATATGGTGATGTGACCAGCAGGCACCTATGATGAGCGATGGAACAGATAAAGAGCTGTGAGACCAGCAGGCACCCATGATAGGCTTTGATCTATGGTGATGTGTTCTGCATGCATCTATGATAGGCTATGGTACAGATAAATAGCAGTGTGACCTGCAGGCTCATATGATAGGCTATGGTGAAGATCATAAATGAAATGACCTACAGGCACCTATGATAACTGCGAGTACTCTCAGATCTGTACTGATTGTTTTTGTTTTGTTATTTGCATGTACAAGTACCCATCCACGTCCAGTTTGTGTTTTTGTTAGATCATGATATATTTCTATTTGTATCCATCTGATGAGTTAAGGGCATACGATACAGTTACAGGGGAGGTAATGACGTTGCTAACGTAAAATGTTATTTTCGCGACGTCAAACTGTGACATATCGGGAAAAGATGCATTTGTCTACTGTTTTTGTGATTTAAACTGATTTAAACTGAAAACGAGTACATAGACCCCTCTTTTTTAAAATGGCATTAGGTTTGATTACGAAGATAATTTGTACCAATTTTAATAAAAAAGTCAACATTGACATTTTTTAAAAAATTTGATTAATATACCGCAAAAATGCCGTTTTTTTCCTAAAATCCTGAAACTTTGTTAACAATCAATTATTTCCAAAGAACTGTTGAACATATTAAGACGATTTATGTAAAGAAGATCTTCATAATGTTTCTATAAAAATCCGCTTGTGTTTATCTGTTGAAATAAAAAAGTTAGGTGTGTCTATCCAAAGGATAGAAATGTCAAAAAAACCGAAATTTTGAGTAAAAGTCTAAAATTTCTACCTCTGTTATCTCTTAAAGTAGCACATGAAGGTATATTTGAATTGCTAAGATGAAAAATAGCTTGTATGGAAATTTTCGTAAAAAAATCATCATGGGATCGAAACTGTATCGTATGCCTTTAAGCCTTTTTCAACTAATTTGTATAGTCTGTTCTTATGTTGTACTGTTACACCACTGTCCCAGGTTAGGGGAGGGTTGGCGCCTTCAAACTAATTCTGTATGTGCCTTTCCCAAGTTAGGAACCGGTAATTCATTGGTTGTCATTTGTTGCTGTGTTACATATTTGTTTTTCGTTCATTTTCTCGTTTGAATTGTTTTACATTTGTCAGTTTGGAGCCTTTTATAGCTGACTATGCAGTATGGGCTTTGCTCATTGTTAAAGGTCGTAAGGGGACCTATAGTTGTTCATTTCTGTGGCATTAGGTGTCATTGGGTCTATTGTGGAGAGTTGTCTCATTGGCAATCATACCACATCTTCCTTTTATATATATGGTTCAAATCTATAGTGATGTGCCCTGCAGGCACCTACCATACATATATATAAATGAAAGTGTGACCTGCAGGCACCTTTAATAGCATATAGTGCAGATCTATGGAGATGTGACATGCAGGCACATATTATAGGCTATGGTACAGATAATTAGCATCGTGACCTACAGACTCAAACGATAGGCTATGTTACAGATCTTAAGTGATGTGATTTGCAGGCATCTATGATATAGATAAATTTTGGTGTGACCTGCAGGCACATTTTATACAGATAAATTTTGGTGTGACCTACAGGCACCTTTATTATTGTTTATGATTATACGCGTAGGTATATGCAGCACTACTTTTTAATAAGTGGTGACTGGCAGTAACCCTTCACATAAGCTTTTATCCTCGTGCAGTTACACCACTGTCAGTTTACGTTGGGGAGGGTTTAGCGCTATCAAACAAGTTTAACTCGGCCACATATCCTTTTTGTGCTTGTCCCACGTCAGGAGCCTGTAATTCAGTGGTTGTTGTTGGTTTATGTCCGTCATATTTGATTTTCGTAAATTGTACTTTTATACATTAGGCCATTATTTTTGAAGTTTGATTCTGAATCATATTTTGTCATGTCATCCCTTTCACAATTCACTTTACGGTATTGGAGTTTTTCATTGTTGAGGACTATACACTGACCTATAATGGCTTATATCCACATCATTTGAACTGTGCAGAACAATTGTCTCATTGGAAATCATACCTCTTGTCCTTATTTTTATTCTTATATCGGAACGCCAAAAAATGAAATGTATCGAATTCCGTTTTTATTTTAAATATTCTACGCATTGTTCAAAGTACCGTTATCGTTTAAGACTAAACGTGCTGTTATAATTGGTGTTGAATGTAAAAAGCAATTACAAAAACACACTTTGCTAATAAAAAATGGCAAAAACCGTATAAAACATCTTACATTTTACAGTGATGTAACTATTGCAAAAGGAATATATTTTACTCGAATAAAAAAAAGAACATTAGATATAATTGTAAATTACTTTACTGAAACATTGATTGGCAGTTTTTGCGTGAACCGAACCCCTGAGGGTTCACGCATATACATTGGTTGATGTTGTAGTCTTTCGGAATACCGGAAATGCTTACTGTCTTTTGGAATACATCTGTTATTTTCTATGACCGCCTGCTAAATAGGTAATTATTTGATCTAATGAATATGCATTAGCATTTTACAGTAGCTATAGAGATAAGTGTTAACCGAGGATAATTTATATCCTCCACATCAGTAGTTAATTAAATTAGAGTCCGATATGTTAAGCTTTTCTTAAATACAAGCTGTGTTCACATTGGAGATTAAGTGACTGTCAATGAATAGGGTGTTTTTATGATGTTAAAACTGAACCATTTGAGCGTTATTTAAAAAGATCAAAGTCCGTTCGAACAGCATATGTAGTTAAAATTCCAGATCCAGGAAGGATACAAACAAACAAGGAGTTTCTAAAATTGCTTCTATTTTAATCAAAATAGCAAAAAATGGAACTATTATAAGAAGTCCATTACTTAAAATATTGGAACAAATTATCCCTTATCGTTAGTAAAATACAATTTAAAATAAATAGAAAAAAATTCGGAAAAACAAATTGAACCTTAGAATTGTCGAGATGTGTGAAATCCAGATATGAATGCTACAACGAAAAATTTTATTTTGTAAGTTATAAAAATATTTTCAGCGGTATGATGACTAGTCTGAAAGAATAGTTAAATGTTTAGGCGTGATATCTAAGATGTTGGATGTAATGCATTTGCAATAGCAGGGGTGAAATACTAATGCAGGATATCAGAGATAAAATAACGAATGTCTTTTACAAAGACTGATTGATGATAGATACAGTCTGGGATAAGATTATGAATTTTTATTTATAGTACATAAGGCTCTACATTTTTACCAAAATATTAATACGGGAACAAAATCAATAATAAAAGACAACTCGATGACATCAGGCAGTTAGTTTTATCATATGAGTTGTTTTACATTTGTCTTTTTGGGGCCGTTTATATCTTACTATGCGTTATGGATTTTTATTCATTTTTGGAAGGTCATACGGTGACATATAGTTGTTAACTTCTACGGCATTTGATCTCTGGTGGCGAGTTGTCTAATTGACAATCATTCGACATCTTCCTTTTTTATATAAATAAACCATACTTAATCTTATTTGAAAATGCAAGTTAACCCTGCTAAATGCAGAAATTATATTTCATATCGAAACAGTTCTAAATGAATATACGTTTGAGTCCTTAAAATAATTCTATAGCTTTGAAACGTTTTACTGACACACTGCATTGATATTCTTTGTGGTATGTAACACCACCCTTCCCCCCACACACACGCACAAAATCTGACCAACTTTGAAGTAGCAAGTGAACAACTTCATATCCCGACTAAAGAATAATCAGCGCAAGTTTCTGGGAAGTCCGTCAATTTGTTTTCAATTAGGCAGTCAAGGCAATCGGTATTCATAAGCGAATTTAGAGGGTCTAATTGACAGAGGTTTGGAGCGTTTTGGCGACAAAATAGGACGATATCTTTACAAGTAATCCGATACAAAAACGTTTGTATTCATAGCAACAACAAAAAAATAAAAAGCAAAACTTTGTAACAAATTATTTTCCTTAAAATCAATATCCGTATTAAAACGGACATGGGATTGTAAAAAAAGGATTTTTAAATTGCGTACTGGACATGAGCTATACTGCATTGGCAATGTTATTCCTGCTTTCCTTTGTCTGTCCCTCAATCGTATAAAAACAACAAATCAACAACTTCATTAGAATTTAGCTAATTAACAAAAGGACAAGTTATGAAATGTAAAAGTGAGATTTGTTTTGGTATAAATAAATTGAGACCAAGCATATCTTGAATATGAAAGCCAATTACCAAACCATACAAACCAGTGTAATTGTTTTTTTAAAACGGTCTTTCAAACGGGATGTATAAAGACACACCCACGTTCAGTTTGATCTATAAAGAGGTTAACTCCTAACTATCCTACTGCCTGTCGATACATTTATTTTTGGCATTGCACAAATCATGTCTTCTTTGACTATTCATGACGTTAAAATACTAAATCCCTGGGATGTGTTTTAGTTGATTTTAGTCTCTCATGCATGATTTTTTTATTTTTAATTGTTTTTTGCTTTTAACTAGCTGTCAGTAACTACGAGTACTCTCAAATCGTACTTTCTTGTTTATTTGACCTGTTGATACTAATTGTAATGCTTTTTTGTTATTTAATGTTTACTTTTTCAGGGTTATATCTGGTATATATACCAGCTTTGATAAGTGTTTGGTATTACTATAAATTTTCACTTCTTCATATTATAAACATCAAAATTATTTATTTTGTAAAAATATTTTCTTTCTCCATTTGAACTGTACACGTATACCTAACAACAAAATTATTTTCATTTACCTGTGTTTAAAGTAATTGCAAATGGCTGATATTTTTGTTCAAGCATATTGTTTTTCTTAAACTGTTTAACATTTCACAGCGGTATAACATGTTACTTTAATTATTCTTCCCTTAGTTTATTTATTTTGTATTTACATTGTATCATAGATCAAATTTATTTGTTCAGTGTATATTGACTTGTGTTAATATGCCTTTTGATTGAGTTAAGCCATTTCAATTGATATTTTATAGTGTGTCTTTCTATGTTGTGATGTTACACTATTGTTTCAGATAAGGGTGAAGGTTTGGTACCAATAAAACGTTTCAACCCGCTGCAATTGTTTGCACCTGTCCTTAGTCAGGAATCTGATGTTCAGTAGTTGTCGTTTGTTGATGTGGTTCATTTACCAGCTTTGATAAGGGTTTGGTATTACTATAAATTTTACTTCTTTGTACTATAAACAGCAAAATTATTTTGTAAAAATATTTCCTTTCTCCATTTGAATTGTACACGTATACCTAACAACATAATTATTTTCATTTACCCGTGTTTAAAGTAATTGCAAATGGCTAATATTTTTGTTCAAGCATATTGTTTTTCTTAAATTGTTTAACATTTCAAAGCGGTATAACATGTTACTTTAATTATTCTTCCCTTAGTTTATTTATTTTGTATTTACATTGTATCATAGATCAAATTTATTTGTTCAGTGTATGTTCACTGGTGTTAATATGTCTTTTGATTGAGGTAAGCCATTTCAATTGATATTTTATAGTGTGTCTTTCTATGTTGTGATGTTACACTATTGTTACAGATAAGGGTGAAGGTTTGATACCATTAAAACGTTTAAACCCGCTGCAATTGTTTGCATCTGTCCTAAGTCAGGAATCTGATGTTCAGTAGTTGTCGTTTGTTGATGTGGTTCATAAGTGTTTCTCGTTTCTCGTTTTTTATATAGATTAGACCGTTGGTTTTCCCGTTTGAATGGTTTACCACTAGTAATTTTTGGGGCCCTTTATAGCTTGCTGTTCGGTGTGAGCCAAGGCTCCGTGTTGAAGACCGTACTTTGACCTATAATGGTTTACTTTTATAAATTTTGACTTGGATGGAGAGTTGTCTCATTGGCACTCAAACCACATCTTCTTATATCTAATTAGTTCTGGATTAAAAAAATAACAATATTATTAATTTGTATATTTTGACTAATTTCACTCGTTTAGGAATAGTCACATGTTAAACTATATTTTCAAAGGTCGATTAAAAACCGGCTGATAGAATAGTGATATTGCACGTTTATTTTTGGAATATCTAATAACTGATATACTTTGTGGCGTCATCTAATGAATTTCATGATATTGTGAAAAGTTTTTAAAAACTGTAGATATATGATAGATTATTTGAAAAAAAAAAATCTTCAAATATATTAGATGTACACATGAAAAATAATTGAAATAACAACTAATATGTTGTTATTGTCAAAGAGACAGCATGATATCTTTAAAATTCCAATAAAATTAAATGATCGAAAAAAGAGACTATAATGTACTGACGATTTTGATACAAATATGGTTCGAAATTAATAATATAACAATTATAGCCTTTTTATGAGGTCAATACAGGATATATCGATCCAAAGAAGTATATCGACCTCGGACTTCGTCCTTAGTCAATATACTTCTTTCAGATTAATATATCCTTGTATCGACCTTATACAAGGCTTTAATTGTATAATATAGGTAAGGGGTTTGAACTATTTTCAAACTGACTACAAAACAAAAAAATCATGATTCATTTCATTCCACTTCTGCAAAACAAAGAATGTTCACATGTACATGTCGACTTTAGTCAGGAAGCTACCTCTAACTAAACAGCAATTCAGAATGGAACATACAGTGGTTGCCTCCTATCTAGCATTTTGTAATGTTATCTATCAGAAGAGAGAGAGAGAGAGAGAGAGAGAGAGAGAGAGAGAGAGAGAGAGATAAATGATTTCTTTAACAAGAAAATTATGCCCAACATTGAACATAGAAATTTGATAATTAAGAGACCTATGCTATTTGTGAAGACATTTAAACAATTATATGACAACAAACTTGACTGAAACCCAATTGTGCTTGATTGCTTTATAGTCAATTTAGGTCGTTCTAGTTTTAAATATATGTGTAAAGTCACATGGTACCTTGAAACATACATTCAAACTACATATATACTGTTTTCGCTTTGATTGTAAGGCGGTTAGACTATTTATACTTTCTCTATCACATATTTTACACTTTAAAAAAATAAATTAACATTGCGACCAAACGGGTATACGTAAACCTTCAGTGTTTTGATTTCATAGAGGCGATGAAAAGTAACAGAACATAAAAACACAGAAAAGATTATATAAACTTTAATTACAAAATATAGAATTTATACAAACATAACTTAGTATATTCATAAACATTTCCTTAAACTAAAATAATTTTTACGGACGAATATAATCTACAAAGAAAAAATCCATTAACTTGAACGTTTTATTAAAGTGGATTGTAAACTCTCTGGTAAACGTAACTTTTAAAATTGATGAAAGGAAAACATGTCTTCACAATGAGATAATCAGGTGATTGCAAATAGTTAAATTGTTATTCGGACGTAATAGACTATTTTCACATTACCGAATTTTGAATCCGGATTATATAATATTTCGACAGGTAACCTTCTCTGAGGTAGGACATCCTAGTACTCGGTCAAGTAAGAGCAAACAAAAGAAATAAAATCAAAAATGTAATCGGTGCAATTTGAGGGAAAGTTTACTGTTATCCAGTGATTATATCGTGTACAGAAAGCACAAAACAGTTAATTTTACCCCCAAATTGTACCGATTCTAAGCTTGATTTTACTTCTTTCAGTTGCTCGCACTTGATCAAGTACCAGACTGTCCTTACCACAGTGTGTGTAACCTGTGAAAAATTATATAATCTGGAGTCAAAAGTCGGTAATGTGAAAATAGTCTATTGATTTGACATGATGTCAAGTGTAAGAACAGTATTAACTACATTGCCAAGTTAATATAACGTAAATAAGTAAGTAAGTAAGTAAGTAAGTAAGTAAGTAAGTAAGTAAGTAAATAGTTTATTAAAGTGTCACATATTGTTTGACATAAAAAATAAGCAACATTGTATAAATATATACAAATCAAGCAATTAATATCCAGCCATAAAAACGACTTATGAGACACTATAAAACTGTTAAAGTCTATAAAAAATTCAAATTTATCAATTTAAAACATACAAGTGTGTCAAAATTGACCATTGAAATGTTCTGATCAATATATTAAAATTACAATTATTTATATATTTCTAAAATTGTCTAGTTCTTACTTTTCTGAAAAGTTATAATAATAAAAATCTCAGGCTAATAAAAATTTCAGAAACAACTGTAAAATAATTTTGTACTCCAGAAATAATGTATTTATCTATTTGCATAGTAAATATTGTAAATCATGACAGTTCATCATTTGAACGAATTTACTATCTATATTTAAACCGTGAAAATCTTGAATAAATTTTCATCATTCATGAACGATTATATCGAATATCGTCATAAAGCGTGCATTTCATAAACAAATGTTTTTAAGTTTCGACCCTACAACTCTCACAAAACAAACAAATTCTGTCTTCTACGCCAGAAAAATCTAAATTTATTTATTTATTTGCATAGTAAATATTGTAAATTACAAAACAAACAAAATCTATCTTCTACGGATTTAGGCGACATGGAGTATCTGCCAGTTTCGAGCGCTAGCGGTAGAGACCCGGAGCAAAACAGCCATTACACGCCTTTCGTGTTTAGAAGTGTTTAGATATACATAAGGTTTTGTTTTCACACATTGTTTATAAAATCTGTATGTGCAAAATTCGTTTCCGTTTTTTACATTACGATGGTCATCAAAAAGCCCTTCATACCATTCTGTGTCAACTTCATATAATTTTTCATTTAGCATATGGATAACTGATTTAGTTGAAAGAGTTAAGTTATATTCGAATCCGTTAGGCTAATCCGATCAACAATCTTAGGCACCTCAAATGTCCAAACTTTCCGTCTTCTAGATGTCCAAGCTGCTTGAATTTTACAAAGCATACTATCTATTGTTTTCTCCATTTTTGTAAATTCTTCCGTGAATTAGTTCTCTATCGTTGAATAGTAAATAGGTTCGTTTTAGATAATTTGTTCCAGATAAACTGCATCAGAAGTCATTTGAATATACGATTTTATGTGCAACCGTGTAACCTGAAAACAGGCAAAATAAAATAATAATAAATTAACATTTGTGTTTCGAAATTTTAAAGTAAAAATGCAGTCAAACGTCAAAACAATCTCGCACTTAACGATAACAGGCGAAAAATATTTGGAGTTCATAGCATTCCTACAGAAATGTTGTTTACTCTATTCATTCACAGTGGTATTTTAATTGAAAAAAAATCAATTGTATAATGTGTCCTCTTTCATGTGATCATGTAAATGAAAAGATGTTCTGATAAACAAACACATATTTTTTCTTTCAATAATAGTTAAAACAGACATGTACATGAGGTAATCACAGTATATTTTATATTCTACCTGGTCCTTTTTATTAATATTTCACGTATATTAACTTTCATTCTGAATAGCAGATAAAATAATATCAACCCTGCCCTTGTTCTCGTTTCAAGCCTTCATAGTGAGACCAATCAAGTACACTTGTTATATGTACGTCTCCATTTTCTTTTCTCGCCCTTAAAAAAACCCCAAAACACGATTTTTTCATTCACACAAATGTCCATCATTTATTTAAAAACAAAAAGAAAAAATATGGAAAAGAAGAGGTCGGAAAGGTTTTCTAACGAAATATTACTAAAAATTCTATATTTATAAAAAAAACAAGCTATATAAACGTTTGTTTATACTACAGCGCCATTGAAAAGCAAATCAAATGAAAGTCATAACCGGACTATATATTATAATGTGAGATGTCTCTTGTCACTAATTACCAACATGAGCTTGAAACAGCACCTTTTATTCGAATTATTTTATAAGTTTTCTATCAAAATGACTTTGAACAATAATTTCATGTTTAATGGCGAGACATTTTTTTGATAATTTATAGTAAGTGGAAACATTGATTTAAAAAATCTGTTGCTCCTAAAATGAAGAAACTAATGGATATGGTGTAGAAATTTTGACAAAAAAAAAAATAGCATTCATGAATGTTAATGTGATTATCCGAGGGACAATCAGCCACAGGAAAGAAACAGATAACATGTATCATGGCTATAAAATCTGTAAAAGTGTAAAATATTATTTTAACAATGTATAGAACGGCACAGACCGTATAAACTAATTGAAATACTAATTAAAACGTAAGAAGAGAAATGGTAATGGAAATAATTTAACAGTTTGAAATTTATTATATTGTACAGAATGATGAGGTGAACAGTTGTTATCTTCTCTCAAATCGAGTAAAACATTTTGTTATAATAAAACACCCATGCAACCACGCATCCCATATTGCATGATAGGACCCGACACTACTTTAGTGTTTCGGCAGTTAAGCTTGGGATGGTCATTTTAAGATGCATTATTTGAATATAATCAAATATGAAAGTTATTCATGTATATATTGATATATTTATATTTAAATTCTTCTTCAATATACCTAGTTATTATGACAGATCTGCCATCATCAGGGGTCCAACTGTCAATTTTATGTTTAAGTCTTTAACTTTGATCTACAAAGCATATCTCCAACACTTTTGTGTTTGCTATACGCAACTATTGGTGCTGTATTGAATATTTGTACACATTCTTCGTCAAATTGTAATAAATGCCAGTGTTTCATTATACGTTTCTTTATTTTACGTATATATGGATTATATTTAGTTATTAAAACTAATGGAATAATTTGTTTTTCTTTTGATTTGTTTTGTTGTAGTAATTCAGTACGGTCAATTGATAAAGCATCAGTAATACTGTCATCTATTTCAACGTTATCATAACCCCTATCTAATAATTTCACTTTGAAATTAGTTAGATTGTTTATTAATTTGTTATGGTCACTTGTGTTTCTAATTTGCCGTATTGCTTCACCTTTAATAAATCCTCTGAATACATGCTGTGAGTGACAGCTATTTCTGTGTAGAAACAGATAAGAATTGGTTTCTTTAAAATGTATTTCAAGGTCAAGAATGCCATGTGTTGTAAATCTTTGACCTTTCATTACATCAACATCTAAGAATGACATTTTATCGTTTGAGATTTCATAAGTGAACTTTAATAAGGGTTATAATCATTTGCTAGATGAAACAAATCTATAATTTCATCTGATGTCCCATCATATATTATGAATCCATCGTCTCTATATCTGCCATGATAAAATATTTTGTCTTTATGTTGAAATGCAGAAATAATTTGATTCATTATTTCAAACATAAGTATGTCACAGATTTCCGGTGAAGGAACTGCACCAATTGCCGTACCTATTATTTGTTTATAAATTTTTCCATCAAATTCAAATACATTGTTTTCTAAAATGATTCTCAACAAATGTATTAATACATGGACCGGCGGAGCACTGACTTTGAAGTTTGATTTGTCAAAACTGTCATAGGCTCGTTCAACCGCACCCAATAACGCTTCTTGAGGTAGATTAGTAAACATCTGTGTTATATCATACGAAACCAACAGGCTATTTGCCATAGGTTTTAATTTCTCAATGATATTAATGAACGATGTAGTATCTTTTATATATGTAGACTGATTTTGAACTATTGGTATAAGAAAATAGTCAACGTAATGACCTATAAGTTCAGTTACAGAACCACACTGTGATATAATTGGTCTGCCAGGTGGAATTATATTTAATTCATTTAATCCATCATGTTGTATTTGTTTAAACGTCTCAGTTTCAAGACGGTGAATTTTTGGGAGAATATAAATTCTCCTAAACGTGCATCTCTTAAATTTTGACCATTTGTTAAAAATTTGAATGATATATTGTCGATTATGCCTTGGTCGTATAATGATTTAACATACTCAATGACCTGGATTTTCAGTTCTGCCATGTTAAATGAATCTAATTGGCAGTAATGTTGAGTATTTAGTTGTCTTGTGACTTCTGCTATGTAGTCTAGCCTGTCTAAAATAACACAATTTGAATTTTTATCTGCCTTTTTATTACTATTGTTTCATCATTTTCAAATTGCGTAGCGCTTTTCTTTCGCCCTTAGTAAGATTGTTTTAACGTTTTTTCTATTGGTAGAAAAGACAATTCAAGCTTTGTTAAATCTATATAGTTTTCCAACGTATGGCACGTAGAGGCAGGTTTATATCCTGTATTGTTACGAAATGGATGAAGGTCAGTTTTTTCTTGACTGAACATATACCGACATCGTAGTTTTCTAGCAAATTCATTGTAGTCTTTTAGTATAGACATTTTTGCATTTTTGCTTGATGGCGTTGGTATAAATTTCAAGCCTTTCGCCAACAGGATATATTCCTGATTTGATAATCTGCGTTTTGATAGATTAACTACATGCTTTTTCGCATGTGCAGTTCTTTGCTGCATATTATATTCATTCCGTTCTTTTTTATTGTAGAATCGGAATTTTTGCTTTTTAGCATTTCTATTAAAACGACGTGCCATTTTTGAGTTCACATTGGGTGATTCTCTTAGCTACGTGCCTTTGTTGAGCTCACATTGGGTGGCTGAAGAATTTTAGGTTTACACATGTTATAAACCTTGAAAAGATCCGCCCACATTCACGTGGGTTGATAGGCGGGAATAAGATAGCAGTGAGAAATTGTCCGTGTTGATGATGTATAAATTAGTCACATTGTTTTGTGGAATTTTCAAAGTAAATCAGGCCATCAAGTATTTTTAACTCAAGGCTAAAAGCTTTGTCCACCGGAACAATAAATCAGCACTGTATCCCATCAAACAGGAAATGCGGATCGTTCTCAATGCAGAAAACGATTCTCGGTAAGGTGCAGTAGGACAGCCGTCCTTGCATACATTTTGTTATAATAAAACACCCATGCAACCACGCATCCCATATTGCATGATAGGACCCGACACTACTTTAGTGTTTCGGCAGTTAAGCTTGGGATGGTCATTTTAAGATGCATTATTTGAATATAATCAAATATGAAAGTTATTCATGTATATATTGATATATTTATATTTAAATTCTTCTTCAATATACCTAGTTATTATGACAGATCTGCCATCATCAGGGGTCCAACTGTCAATTTTATGTTTAAGTCTTTAACTTTGATCTACAAAGCATATCTCCAACACTTTTGTGTTTGCTATACGCAACTATTGGTGCTGTATTGAATATTTGTACACATTCTTCGTCAAATTGTAATAAATGCCAGTGTTTCATTATACGTTTCTTTATTTTACGTATATATGGATTATATTTAGTTATTAAAACTAATGGAATAATTTGTTTTCTTTTGATTTGTTTTGTTGTAGTAATTCAGTACGGTCAATTGATAAAGCATCAGTAATACTGTCATCTATTTCAACGTTATCATAACCCCTATCTAATAATTTCACTTTGAAATTAGTTAGATTGTTTATTAATTTGTTATGGTCACTTGTGTTTCTAATTTGCCGTATTGCTTCACCTTTAATAAATCCTCTGAATACATGCTGTGAGTGACAGCTATTTCTGTGTAGAAACAGATAAGAATTGGTTTCTTTAAAATGTATTTCAAGGTCAAGAATGCCATGTGTTGTAAATCTTTGACCTTTCATTACATCAACATCTAAGAACGACATTTTATCGTTTGAGATTTCATAAGTGAACTTTAATAAGGGTTATAATCATTTGCTAGATGAAACAAATCTATAATTTCATCTGATGTCCCATCATATATTATGAATCCATCGTCTCTATATCTGCCATGATAAAATATTTTGTCTTTATGTTGAAATGCAGAAATAATTTGATTCATTATTTCAAACATAAGTATGTCACAGATTTCCGGTGAAGGAACTGCACCAATTGCCGTACCTATTATTTGTTTATAAATTTTTCCATCAAATTCAAATACATTGTTTTCTAAAATGATTCTCAACAAATGTATTAATACATGGACCGGCGGAGCACTGACTTTGAAGTTTGATTTGTCAAAACTGTCATAGGCTCGTTCAACCGCACCCAATAACGCTTCTTGAGGTAGATTAGTAAACATCTGTGTTATATCATACGAAACCAACAGGCTATTTGCCATAGGTTTTAATTTCTCAATGATATTAATGAACGATGTAGTATCTTTTATATATGTAGACTGATTTTGAACTATTGGTATAAGAAAATAGTCAACGTAATGACCTATAAGTTCAGTTACAGAACCACACTGTGATATAATTGGTCTGCCAGGTGGAATTATATTTAATTCATTTAATCCATCATGTTGTATTTGTTTAAACGTCTCAGTTTCAAGACGGTGAATTTTTGGGAGAATATAAATTCTCCTAAACGTGCATCTCTTAAATTTTGACCATTTGTTAAAAATTTGAATGATATATTGTCGATTATGCCTTGGTCGTATAATGATTTAACATACTCAATGACCTGGATTTTCAGTTCTGCCATGTTAAATGAATCTAATTGGCAGTAATGTTGAGTATTTAGTTGTCTTGTGACTTCTGCTATGTAGTCTAGCCTGTCTAAAATAACACAATTTGAATTTTTATCTGCCTTTTTATTACTATTGTTTCATCATTTTCAAATTGCGTAGCGCTTTTCTTTCGCCCTTAGTAAGATTGTTTTAACGTTTTTTCTATTGGTAGAAAAGACAATTCAAGCTTTGTTAAATCTATATAGTTTTCCAACGTATGGCACGTAGAGGCAGGTTTATATCCTGTATTGTTACGAAATGGATGAAGGTCAGTTTTTTCTTGACTGAACATATACCGACATCGTAGTTTTCTAGCAAATTCATTGTAGTCTTTTAGTATAGACATTTTTGCATTTTTGCTTGATGGCGTTGGTATAAATTTCAAGCCTTTCGCCAACAGGATATATTCCTGATTTGATAATCTGCGTTTTGATAGATTAACTACATGCTTTTTCGCATGTGCAGTTCTTTGCTGCATATTATATTCATTCCGTTCTTTTTTATTGTAGAATCGGAATTTTTGCTTTTTAGCATTTCTATTAAAACGACGTGCCATTTTTGAGTTCACATTGGGTGATTCTCTTAGCTACGTGCCTTTGTTGAGCTCACATTGGGTGGCTGAAGAATTTTAGGTTTACACATGTTATAAACCTTGAAAAGATCCGCCCACATTCACGTGGGTTGATAGGCGGAATAAGATAGCAGTGAGAAATTGTCCGTGTTGATGATGTATAAATTAGTCACATTGTTTTGTGGAATTTTCAAAGTAAATCAGGCCATCAAGTATTTTTAACTCAAGGCTAAAAGCTTTGTCCACCGGAACAATAAATCAGCACTGTATCCCATCAAACAGGAAATGCGGATCGTTCTCAATGCAGAAAACGATTCTCGGTAAGGTGCAGTAGGACAGCCGTCCTTGCATACATTTTGTTATAATAAAACACCCATGCAACCACGCATCCCATATTGCATGATAGGACCCGACACTACTTTAGTGTTTCGGCAGTTAAGCTTGGGATGGTCATTTTAAGATGCATTATTTGAATATAATCAAATATGAAAGTTATTCATGTATATATTGATATATTTATATTTAAATTCTTCTTCAATATACCTAGTTATTATGACAGATCTGCCATCATCAGGGTCCAACTGTCAATTTTATGTTTAAGTCTTTAACTTTGATCTACAAAGCATATCTCCAACACTTTTGTGTTTGCTATACGCAACTATTGGTGCTGTATTGAATATTTGTACACATTCTTCGTCAAATTGTAATAAATGCCAGTGTTTCATTATACGTTTCTTTATTTTACGTATATATGGATTATATTTAGTTATTAAAACTAATGGAATAATTTGTTTTTCTTTTGATTTGTTTTGTTGTAGTAATTCAGTACGGTCAATTGATAAAGCATCAGTAATACTGTCATCTATTTCAACGTTATCATAACCCCTATCTAATAATTTCACTTTGAAATTAGTTAGATTGTTTATTAATTTGTTATGGTCACTTGTGTTTCTAATTTGCCGTATTGCTTCACCTTTAATAAATCCTCTGAATACATGCTGTGAGTGACAGCTATTTCTGTGTAGAAACAGATAAGAATTGGTTTCTTTAAAATGTATTTCAAGGTCAAGAATGCCATGTGTTGTAAATCTTTGACCTTTCATTACATCAACATCTAAGAACGACATTTTATCGTTTGAGATTTCATAAGTGAACTTTAATAAGGGTTATAATCATTTGCTAGATGAAACAAATCTATAATTTCATCTGATGTCCCATCATATATTATGAATCCATCGTCTCTATATCTGCCATGATAAAATATTTTGTCTTTATGTTGAAATGCAGAAATAATTTGACTCATTATTTCAAACATAAGTATGTCACAGATTTCCGGTGAAGGAACTGCACCAATTGCCGTACCTATTATTTGTTTATAAATTTTTCCATCAAATTCAAATACATTGTTTTCTAAAATGATTCTCAACAAATGTATTAATACATGGACCGGCGGAGCACTGACTTTGAAGTTTGATTTGTCAAAACTGTCATAGGCTCGTTCAACCGCACCCAATAACGCTTCTTGAGGTAGATTAGTAAACATCTGTGTTATATCATACGAAACCAACAGGCTATTTGCCATAGGTTTTAATTTCTCAATGATATTAATGAACGATGTAGTATCTTTTATATATGTAGACTGATTTTGAACTATTGGTATAAGAAAATAGTCAACGTAATGACCTATAAGTTCAGTTACAGAACCACACTGTGATATAATTGGTCTGCCAGGTGGAATTATATTTAATTCATTTAATCCATCATGTTGTATTTGTTTAAACGTCTCAGTTTCAAGACGGTGAATTTTGGGAGAATATAAATTCTCCCTAAACGTGCATCTCTTAAATTTTGACCATTTGTTAAAATTTGAATGATATATTGTCGATTATGCCTTGGTCGTATAATGATTTAACATACTCAATGACCTGGATTTTCAGTTCTGCCATGTTAAATGAATCTAATTGGCAGTAATGTTGAGTATTTAGTTGTCTTGTGACTTCTGCTATGTAGTCTAGCCTGTCTAAAATAACACAATTTGAATTTTTATCTGCCTTTTTTATTACTATTGTTTCATCATTTTTCAAATTGCGTAGCGCTTTTCTTTCGCCCTTAGTAAGATTGTTTTTAACGTTTTTTTCTATTGGTAGAAAAGACAATTCAAGCTTTGTTAAATCTATATAGTTTTCCAACGTATGGCACGTAGAGGCAGGTTTATATCCTGTATTGTTACGAAATGGATGAAGGTCAGTTTTTTCTTGACTGAACATATACCGACATCGTAGTTTTCTAGCAAATTCATTGTAGTCTTTTAGTATAGACATTTTTGCATTTTTGCTTGATGGCGTTGGTATAAATTTCAAGCCTTTCGCCAACAGGATATATTCCTGATTTGATAATCTGCGTTTTGATAGATTAACTACATGCTTTTTCGCATGTGCAGTTCTTTGCTGCATATTATATTCATTCCGTTCTTTTTTATTGTAGAATCGGAATTTTTGCTTTTTAGCATTTCTATTAAAACGACGTGCCATTTTTGAGTTCACATTGGGTGATTCTCTTAGCTACGTGCCTTTGTTGAGCTCACATTGGGTGGCTGAAGAATTTTAGGTTTACACATGTTATAAACCTTGAAAAGATCCGCCCACATTCACGTGGGTTGATAGGCGGGAATAAGATAGCAGTGAGAAATTGTCCGTGTTGATGATGTATAAATTAGTCACATTGTTTTGTGGAATTTTCAAAGTAAATCAGGCCATCAAGTATTTTTAACTCAAGGCTAAAAGCTTTGTCCACCGGAACAATAAATCAGCACTGTATCCCATCAAACAGGAAATGCGGATCGTTCTCAATGCAGAAAACGATTCTCGGTAAGGTGCAGTAGGACAGCCGTCCTTGCATACATTTTGTTATAATAAAACACCCATGCAACCACGCATCCCATATTGCATGATAGGACCCGACACTACTTTAGTGTTTAGAAGTGTTTAGATATACATAAGGTTTTGTTTTCACACATTGTTTATAAAATCTGTATGTGCAAAATTCGTTTCCGTTTTTACATTACGATGGTCATCAAA